>CAUYLG010028676.1:0-136016 GCA_963573385.1 Cacajao melanocephalus
AAAAAAATCACACTAGCTCTTCAGCAACAGATCAAAGCCAAGAAGAAATCTTCAAATTGCTAGAAAAAAAGAATTTAGAAGATTATCAAGCTACTCAAAGAGGCACCAGAGAAAGGTAAAATCAACTTAAGGAAATGTAAAAAATATATACAGGATATAGATGAAAAAGTCTCCAATGAAATAGATATCAAAGAAAAGATAGTCACAACTTCTGGAAATGAAAGACACACTTAGAGAAATGCAAAATACACTGGAAAGTTTCAATAATAGAATCAAACAAGTAGAAGAAAGAACTTCAGAGCTTGAAAACAAGGCTTTTGAATTAACTCAATTTGACAAAGACAGAAAAAAAATAAAAACATGAACAAAGCATCCAAAAAATTTGGAATTTTGTTAAATGACCAAATATAAGAACTGGTGTTCCTAAGAAAAGAAATCTATAAGTTTGGAAAACTTATTTGAGGGAATAATTGAGAAAAACTTCCCTAGACTTGCTAGAGATCTAGACATCCAAATACAAGAAGCTCAAAGAACATCCAGAGAATTCATTGCAAAAATATAATCACCTAGGTACATAGTCATCAGTTATCTAGAGTCAAGACAAATGAAATAATCTTAAGAGCTGTGAGGCAAAAGCAACAGGTAATCCATAAAGAAAAATCTATCTGATTAACAGCAGATTACTCAGCAGAAACCCTACAAGACAGAAGGGGTTGGTGTTCTATCTTTAGTCTCCTTAAATAAAATAATTAGCCAAGAATTTTGTATCCAGCTAAACTAAGCTTCATAAATGAAGCAGAGATATAGTTTTCAGACAAAAAATGCTGAGAGAATTCACCACTATCAAGCCACCACTACAAGAAATGCTGAAAGAAGTTCTAAATATTGAAACAAAACCTCAAAATACACCAAGATAGAATCTCCTTTAAGCATAAATTTCACAGGGCCTATAAAACAATAACACAATTAAAAAGCCAAGGTATTTAGGCAACCATTAGCATGATGAATGGAAGAGTACCTCACATCCCAATTCTAATGTTGAATGTAAATGTTTCACTTAAAAGATACAGAATGGCAGAATGGATATCTGCTGTCTTCAAGCAGATACTTGAAGACTCGCCTAACTCATAAGGGCTCACATAAACTTAAGGTAAAGAGGTGGAAAAAGATATTCCACGCAAATGGAAAACAAAAGTGAATAGAAGTCGCTATTCTTATATCAGGTGAAACAGACTTTAAAGCAACAATAGTTAAAAAAGACAAAGAGGGACATTATATAATGATAAAAGGACCAGTCTAACAGGAAAATGCCTTAGTCCTAAATATATATGCACCCAACACTGGAGCTCCCAAATTTATAAAGCAATTACTATTAAACCTAAGAAATGAGATAGATGGCAACACAGTAATAGTGGGGGGTTTCGATACTCCACTGACAGCACTAGACAGGTCATCAAGACAGAAAGTCAACAAAGAAACAATCAACTTAAACTATACCCTAGAACAAATGAACTTAGATATTTACAAAACATTCTACCTAACAACTGCAGAGTATACATTATTTTCAGCAGCACATGGAACGTTCTGCAAGACAGACCATATGATAGACCACAAAACAAGTCTCAATAAATTTCAGAGAATTGAAATTATATCAAATATTCTCTCAGACCACAGTGGAATAAAATTGGAAATTAACTCCAAAAGGAATCCTCAAAACTATATAAAAACACATGGAAGTCAAATAATCTCCTAATGATATTTGAGTCAACAATGAAATCAAGATGGAAATTAAAAAATTATTTGAACTGAATGATAATTGTGACACAACCTATCAAAACCTCTGGGATACAGCAAAAGTGGTGTTAAGAGGAAAGTTCATAGCATTAAATGCCTACATCAAAAAGTCGGAAAGAGCACCAACAAACAATCTAAGGTCACACCTCAGGAACCAGAGAAACAAGAATAAACCAAACTCAAACCCAGCAGAAGAAAAGAAATAACAAAGATCAGAGCAGAACTATTAATGAAGTTGAAACAAAGGCAATACAAAAAAGATAATAAAAAGCTGTTTCTTTGAAAAGATAAAATAGATGGACCATTAATTAGCAAGATTAACCAATAAAAGAAGAGAGAAGATACAAATAAGCTCAATTAGAAATGAAATGGGAGATATTACAATACCACAGAAATACAAATGATTATTCAGGCTTCTATGAACATGCTTATGTACAAAACTAGAAAACCTAGAGGAGATGGATAAATTGCTGGAAATAATCTTCCTAGATTAAAAAAGAAATAGAAACTCTGAAAAGACCAATAACATGCAGCGAGATTGAAACAGTAGTAAAAAAAAAAAATGCCAACAAAGTATTTCCAGGACCAGATAGATTCACAGCTGAATTCTATCAGACATTCACAAAAGAATTGGTACCAATAATAATAAAACTATTCCAAAAGTTAGAGAAAGAGGGAATCCTCCCTAAATCATTTTATAAAGCCAGAATCACCCTAATACCAAAACCAGAAGAGGACATAAAAAAGAAAACTACAGAAAATATTTCTGATGAATATCGATGCAAAAATCTTCAACAAAGTACGAGCTAACTGAATCCAACAGCATATCAGAAAGATAATACACCACAATCAAGTGGGTTTCATACCAGGGATGCAGGTTCCTTTAACATGGATAAGTCAATAAATATGATACACCACATAAACAGAATTAAAAACAAAAATCCTATGATCATCTCAACAGATGCAGAAAAAGCATTTGACAGAATCCAGCATCTTTTTGTGATTAAAACTCTCAGCAAAATGGCAATAGAAGGGACATATATTAAGGGAATAAAAGTCATCTATTATAAACCCACAGCCAACATCATTCTGAAAAGGGAAAAGTTGAAAGCATTCCCCCTGAAAACTGGAACAAGACAGGATGCCCACTTTCCCCACTTCTATAACACAGTACAGGATGTTCTAGCCAGAGCAATCAGACAAGAGAAAGAAATAAAGAGCATACAAATTGGTCAAGAGGAAGTCAAACTGTTGCTAACTAAAGAGGTGAAAGATCTCTACATGGAAAACCACAAAACAGTGCTGAAAGTCGCCGTAGACAACACAAACAAATAGAAACACATCCCATGCTCATGGATGGGTAGAACCAATGTTGTAAAAATGACCATACTGCTGAAAACAATCTATAAATTCAATGCAATTCCCATCAAAATATCATCATTCTTCACAGAACTAGAAAAAACATTCCTAAAATTCATATGGAACCAATTTTAAAAAAAAAGCCCACATACTCAAAGCAAGACTAGGCAAAAAGAACAAATCTGGAGGCATCACATTGTCTCACTTCAAACTATACTATGAGGATATAATTACCAAAACAGCATGGTACTGCTATAAAAATAGGCATACAGACAAATTGAACAGAATAGAAAACCCAGAAATAAAGCCAAACACAGCCAACTGATCCTCAATGAAGCTAACAAAAACATCAAGTGGGGAAAAGACACCCTATTCAATAAATGGTGCTGGGTAATTGGCAAGCCACATGTAGAAAAAATGAAACTGAACTGTCATCTTTCACCATATACAAAAATCAACTGAGTATGAATTAGAGACTTACATCGAACACCTGAAACTGTAAAACTTCTAGAATATAACACCAGAAAAAACTCTTCTAGACATTGGCTTAGGCAAAGACTTCATGACAAAGAAACAAAAAGCAAATGCAACAAAAACAAAGATAAATAGATGGGATTTAACTAAACTAAAAAGCTTCTGCGAGAAGAGTAAACAGACAACCACAGAGTGGGAGAAAATATTCTCAAACTATGTGTCTGACAAAGGACTAAATTCCAGAAACTACAAGGAACTCAAACAAATCAGCAACAAAAAAACAATCCCATCAAGAAGTGGGCTAAGGCCAGTAATAGACAATTTTCAAAAGAAGATATACAGATGTCCAGCAAACATGTAAAAAAGTCTTCAACATCACTAATTATCAGGGATATGAAAAATCAAAACCGTAATGTGATACCACCTTACTTCTGCAGGAATGGCCATAATTTAAAATTTTTTTAAAAAAACAGATGTTTGAATGAATGTAGTAAAAAGGGAATACTTTGACACGGATGGTAGGAATGTAAACTAGTACAACCATTGTGGAAAACAGTATGGAGATTCCTTAAAGAACTAAAAGTAGGTCTACCTTTTGATCCAGCAATCCCACTACTGGGTATCTACCCAGAGGAAAAGTCATTATATGAAAAAGACACTTGCACACCCATGTTTATAGCAATACAATTCACAATTGCAAAAACATGAAACCAACATAAAATGTCCATCAACCAACAAGTGGATTTTTAAAATGTTGTATATATGTACCATGGAATGCTACTCAGCCATAAAAAGAATGAAATAATGGCATTCATAGCAATCTGCATGGAGTTGGAGACCATTATTTTAAGTGAAGTAACTTAGGAACGAAAAACCAAACATCTTTAGCTCCCACTTATAAGTGAGAACATAACTATGAAGACACAAAGGCGTAAGTATGATATAATGGACTGGGGGAGAAAGGTGGGAGGGGCTGAGGGATAAAAACTACACATTAAGTGCAGTGTACACTGCTTGGGTGATGGGTGCTCCAATATCTCAGAAATCACCGTTAAAGAACTTATCCATGTAACCAAACACCACCTGTTTCTCAAAAACTGTTGAAATAACAACAAGTAGTAATAATAAGAAAGTGGTAGAGGAATTTTGGGAGTGCTTTAAGTTCAATAACAAGGTGTGAGAGCAAGAACTGAGGAAGCTCAAAGAAGAGATTGTAGCCAGAGATAGGAGAAAAAGAGTTTAGACATGGTTCAATCTGAAAAATGGTCCAGGAAGTGACCATGACAGTTTGGCTGACAGCAAATGAAAATGGTCAAAATGCAGAATAAGGATCTTGGAATTTTCAGGATTGGGAAATACATGGCTTATATGTTAACATAACCCCCTCCTCACACATAGCAGATATGATCATCCCATCCATCATGGCTCTGATGGCTTTATAATATAGCTTTATAATACTTCTCAAACACCATTTCATTCAGCCACTACCGACTGGTGTCTAGTCATCCCAGAGCTTGGTTATTTCATGCAAAAGGTAATAAACACGAACTATTAATCTATATTGCTGTTTGTATGAAGTGTAATATAATGGAAAGTGCCTCGACTAGGCATCTGAAGGTTTAGGTTCTGAGTCTGTTCTCATTTATGAGACTTTGAGTAGGTGACTTAATTGATGTGCACACTTGTAAATTGAAGGTAATTACACCTGGTTTCCAGCCTCACTGGGAAGTTGTAAACAGACTTTCTGATAGGCTGGGTGGGTGGCAGATGGCTATGATCCTCACTACCTGGTAGGCTGAGGTAGGAGGATTGCTTGAGCCCAGTAGTTACACGTGCAGTAAGATCAGGCCTTTCCAGCCTGAGTGACAGAGTGAGATCTTGTGTCCGAAAAATTAAAAGAAAAAACGACAACCAAAACCTGCTTTTAGAAAAAGTTGAAGATGCTATACAAAATTTAACATAATTCGCCATGTAGAAAGCTACAAGTGGTGGCATAAAATAGAGAAAATATGAAACTAATTGAAGAAAGTTATATAGACTAAAAATGTAGGGTTAGATTTGTTTTTGGTTTTTAAATGGTCACTTACTGCATAGTTTTTTAAATTAGAGCATCCATTTCAAGTGACTGTAACAGCTATTAAAGGAATAAAAAAGAAAAGGTCAGTTGTTTATAGAACTGTTTAAAAGAAGGTTTAAGATTAGAGGGATTATACAATATTGCCCCATCGTGCACAATTGGATCACTCTGGGTTTTCTTGCTTATTTTCCCTACAAGTTTCCTCTCTGCCAAAGACCCAGAAAGTCCCATCCCATTGCTCGCCTGCTCATGATCAAGTGTGAATTAGACCTGTTGAATTTTATGGTTTTGCCATTCCCATGTCAACCTGCCCTCCCTCTATTGTATTTTTCCAAGGAGAAAATAAAATGTTATTATTCATGTTGCCCCTGCCATAACTCACAAATAGGTGGAACGTCTCTCCTGTAAGCTGTGAAAGCATTCAAACGCCATGCTCATGTTTCCCCCTGTGGTCAAAACAGAAACTTGTTCGTTTTCTCTCCAATGTATTTGGAAAGGATATTGTTACACCAGTGCTGTTTGAATTATTATAGCTAACCTTTTCCAGTGTACATGTCCAGAGGTGTAATTGTATTCTCAAAACGAACTCCAGCAAAAACAGCTCCAGAAAGATGCTTCAGCTTGTTTATCCTTAAAATTAATGCTGCTTTCCCTCTCTCTCCCTCTCTCAAAAATGTGCTAAGTAAGCAAGACTCAGTTGAATGGCGCATTTGTTATTTACAACAAATGATAACTAAAAAGTAGAGAGATAAGAAAACCGATCACAGCACTTGCTTCTGGTTCCCTTTCTACTTTCAAATGTATTATTTGGATAACATCTTCAATCAGGTAGAAGAGGCCCCAACTTCTGGCTCTACCTCTCTCTTATGACCTCCAAGATAACATTTAATGTCATCAAGCTCTAGTACCCACTTCTGCTCCTGGAGGATCCTTATTTTTACAAATTATGCATCATTACACTTTTATGAGGGGCCAATTTTATGTTGTAAACAGCGTAAGCCCAGCACCTCTGGCTCAGCAGGCCAGAGAGAGGGTACAGCCAGACTAGTGGACAAAAGAATCAGGGGAAAACAAGTTCTTCACCCTGACATGCACACACCTGGCTGCTGCAGGACAGGTGCCTTTCGCTTTGGGAGGCTGAGTATTGGGGTGGAAAAAGCACTGGTTTGCAAGCAAGGCAGGTGTAGTTTGTACCTCACCTCTGCTGCTAATAAGCATGAACACATTATCTTCTCTGCTTTCCAGTTTCTTGAGATTTAAAAGGGGGATAAAATTCCAACCTCATGGGAGTGTGGAGTGTTCCAGCCACTTTGGAAGCCAAGCTGGCAGCATCTAGTGAAATTAGAAATATGAGTACCCTTCAAATTAGAAATCCTACTTCTGCAATCTATCCCATGGTAATAAAAGCATTAACGCACAGGGGTGTGTGTACATGGGTCTTCATGCAGCATGAGTTCTAGTGCCCAAAAAACTATCAGAGAAAAAGATGTGTGGATTGGCACATCTATGCCATGGATATTGTGAATATCGTTCTGTTCTGAGGACAAATGAGTTAGAATTCTTCACAGAGATATTGTATGAGTTATGGTTTAATACAAAAAGTAAAATGCAGAAAGGGGTGAATAATGCGCGTCACTTTTGTGCATTTTAAAAGCCCTTCTGTATATAAATATGTATGTGTACATGATTTATGTGTAGGTATGTTTATGATCTATGAATATGAAAGATAACATGGAAATATGCATGCCATGGATTACCCTGGAGGAGGAGAGAACTATGTGGTATGAAAAATGGATTAGGGAATTAAGAAGAAAGCAGAAAGAAAGCAAAGGCACACTGAAAATGTTTATAATCTATTGAGGGCTGAATTGTATCTTCTCAAAGTCTAAATGTTGAAGTCTGAACCCGCAAGGGCTTCAGAATGTTACTGTATTTGTGGATACTGCCTTTAAAGAGGTAATATGGTTAAATTAGGCTGTTGATGTGGGCCCTAATCCAATATGACTAGGGTCTTTGTAAAAAGAGAAAATTAGTATACAGATATACACAGAAGGAAAACCATGTGAAGACACCACCAGCAGAAGAGAGCCATCTGCAAGCCACGGAGAGAGAATTCAGAAGAAATCAACTCTGCTGACATCTTCAACTTGGGCTTTCAGCCTCCAGAACTGTGAGGAAATAAATTTAGGAAGTAAATTTGTTATTTAAACCACCAATCTGCACTACTTCGTATGGCAGTCCTAGCAAACTGATACGTGATCACACCTATACATTTACATACACTTATGTGTGGGTAGGTATATAACTCAATTAAATATGTGAAAATATCTGTTTTGTGACCGAATTGTGGATGATGGGCTCAGGTTGCTCCCCTGATGTTGACCCTAGGTAGTCTGTCTTTCCTTTAAAATTTTTCTTTTTTGGTATTTAGGAAAAAGTTTATATTTTTGTTCCAGTATTTGCCTGTTTGTTAATGTATTTTATAATGTTTTCATTTTCCCTTTTCCTTACTTAGGCTTCTACTATTTGATTCACCATCTTTAAATGGTATCCTTTGAATCCCACTTATTACCTATATGACAATGAAAAACTCATTCTACTTTCTTTTTTCTTTCACTCTTTCACTTTTTTGTCCACCAGCCAGGTCCACCTGAAAATACATGTTGAACAAATTCTTAAAGAGCATCTGAGAAGTGTATCACGTAATCAGCCTAAGTATTGGCCCAGTTCTTTGAACGCACTAGGTCTCCATTCCTGGATTGAACATAGTAGTCATGAGGAGACTTTTTCTCTGGTACCTCAGGATAAGTTCAGATGGTTAGTGGGCTGGGGAAGGAAGACACATTTTCAATATCTAAGAACATATAAAATCACTGGGTTACTGAAACATTGGAATAGGGGCTCTTCTTTGAAAGGAATAAGTGATAATTTTCCAAACTCTGCCATAGGGTGGGTCACCTATATGTGAGTATGTTCATTTCTGCTTTGTCCTGGCATTCACCTGCTTCAGCTGCCAATTTACTGTCCTATACTCTTGCTCCAATAGAAAGTTGCCCTCTTTTGCTTCTCTTCTTAAATTTTACTTTAAGTTCTGGGATACATGTGCAGAACGTGCAGGTTTGTTACACAGTATACATATGTCATGGTGGTTTGCTGCACCGATCAACCCGTTATCTATATTTTAAGCCCTGTGTGCATTAAGTATCCTAATGCTCTCCCTTCCCCTTGCCCCCCACCCCGCAACAGGCCCCGGTGTGTGATGTTCCCCTCCCTGTGTTCATGTTTTCTCATTGTTCCACTCCCACTTCTTAGTGAGAATATGTGGTGTTTGGTTTTCTGTTCCTGGGTTAGTTTGCTGAAAATGATGGCTTCCAGCTTCATCCATGTCCCTGCAAGAACATGAACTCAATCTTTTCTATGGTTGCATAGTAATCCGTGCTACAGATCTGTCACATTTTCTTTATCCAGTCTATCATTGATGGGCATTTGGCTTGGTTCCATGTCTTTATTATTGAAAATAATGCTGCAACAAACATACATGTGCATTTGTCTTTATAGTAGAATGATTTATAATCCTTTGGGTATATACCCAGTAATGGAATTGCTGGGTCAAATGGTATTTCTGGTTCTAGATCCTTGAGGAATTACCACATTGTCTTCCACAATGGTTGAACTAGTTTACACTCCCACCAACAATGTAAAAGCATTCCTATTTCTCCACATCCTTGACAGCGTCTACTGCTTCCTGACGTTTTAATAATCACCATTCTAACTGGCATGATATGGTGTTTTATTGTGGTTTTGATTTGCATTTCTCTAATGACCAGTGATGATGAGTTTTTTTTCCATATGTTTGTTGGCTGCATAAATGTCTTCTTTTGAGAAGTGTCTGCTCATATCCTTCACCCACTTTTTGATGGAGTTATTTGTTTCTTGTAAATCTGTTTAAGTTCCTTGTAGTTTCTGGATACTAGACCTTTGTCAGATGAGTAGCTTGCAAAACTTTTCTCCCGTTTTGTAGGTTGTCTCTTCGCTCTGATGATAGTTTCTTTTGCTATGCAGAAGCTCTTAAGTTTGATTAGATCCCATTTGTCAACTTTGGCTTTTGTTGCCAATGTTTTTGGTGTTTTAGTGATGAAGTCTTTGCCCATGCCTATGTCCTGAATGGTCCTTTCTTTTATGTCTTAGTTGTACTGTTTCAACTCTTTCAAAACATACAACATTTACAAACTATTCCCCCGCCATTACAACCACTTTTGTTTTTGTCTCAGATATGTCTTCAACATATGAGTATGGAAAAATGGGATCTATTGAGTATAAATGCATATACTCAAAATTTTGACAGCATTTTCCCAATCATCTCTTGGTCATACTCTAACCAATTTTTCAAGAATGTATACAATATTCCTTAGTTCGTAAATGTTTAAATTTGTTCTTCAATAGCTTTGATTCTAGAAGTTTATCTGATTAAAAAAATACTGGCCAATTCTTGTTGAGCTTTCAGAAAATGTTGCTCCAATTTTTAAAATTGCGCATGCTGCCATTAAGAAGTGTGATGCACAGCTGACTTTTTTTCTGTCCTTGGCAAATGACTTTGCTATTTTACTGAAAGATCCATGGTATTTCTTCTTTATCTTTACGATCTAATGGTTTTCTAGGTTATAGCTTGGAATTGACAATTCTCAGTACACAGTGGGCCTTTTCAATACATATTCTAAAAGTTTTTTCCTCTGGAGTGTTTTCTTTGATGATGTTTTAAAATATTCGTTATATCCCATTGTTTTGTTTTTCTTCTTCATGGATTCCAATTATATTTATTTCAAGAATATTTGTACTGGATCTTGGATCCTTTGTTTTTCTTTCTCATAAATGTTTTCATTCATCTCCTCAGGGTTCCTTTATTTTTAATCAAGTTCATTTCCCCTTGGGGAGTTTAAAATTTAGTCTGATATAATTTTTGTTTTTCTAATTCAAGTTTTTTGTTTGTTTTGAGACAGAGTCTTACTCTGTCACCCAGGCTGGAGTGCAGTGGTGTGATCTCGGCTCACTGCAACCTCAGCCTCCCAGGCTCAAGCGATTCTCATATTTCAGCCTCCCTCCCGAGTAGCTGGGATTACAGGTTTGTGCCACTGTACCTGGCTTTTTTTTTTTTTTTTTTTTTGTATTTTTACTAGAGAGTGGGTTTCACCGTGTTTGACAGGCTGGTTCTGAACTCTTGACCTCAGGTGATCTGCCCACCTCAGCCTCCTAAAGTGCTGGGATTACAGGCATGCACCATCACACCCGACCTAAATTCAAGTTACTTTCTGAGTTTGATGATTTCACATTCCTATTTTCTGCTCATCCTACTCTACATTTCTTATGGGAGGTGTTTTCATATTTGCAAATACTTATTCATAGCATATCAGTCATGTTGCAATGTTGTTTTACAGTCTTGTTCTGCTCTTCCTTTTGAGGAGCATTGCCATCAGATAATAATAATTCCCATTCCCTTTGTTCTTGTTATAATTGCATTATATGGATCTTGCCTGTCTTGTCTTTAAATGTCTGAATTTGACTGGATCGTCAATAAAAAAAATTAGCAAAGGGTTTGGATGACTCACAGGTTTCTCAGTTTAAGAGTGCTCCTAGCCGGGCACGGTAGCTCACGTGTGTAATCCCAGCATTTTGAGAGGCTGAGGCGGGTGTATCACTTGAGGTCAGGAGTTTAAGATCAGCCTGACCAACACGGCAAAACCTCATCTCTACTAAAAATACAAAAATTAGCTAGGCGTGGTGGTGTGTGCCTGTAGTCTCAGCTACACGGGAGGCTGAGGCAGGAGAATCCCTTGAACCCCAGGAAGTGGAGGTTGCAGTGAGCCAAGACGGTGCCACTGCATTCCAGTCTGGGCAAGGTATTGGTCTAAAATAAATAAATAAAAGAAAAAAAATGAGTTCCCTCTTCTGTCAGGGCAGTGAGGTGCATTTTCTTTAATATGTAGCATTTATGTGGGGAGTAGAAGGGTTGAAGTACATTTGGATTCTGTTGTACTCATTTGTTCTATAAGTCTCCATTTCTACCAGTTGTTTTTTTTTTTTCCCTTGTAAGACTTTTCTATTCTCAGTTGCCTACTTTTTCCCCAGAAAGGGTACTTTAGCAAGTCTTCTACTTCTAGTACCATGCATTTCAACACTTTAGATTCTTCCATAGCTAGAGTTCTGTGCCACCAAGTCAGAGATGACCTCAGAATGAGCTCATTAGTTATTTGTCAACATTGGAACATGTAGCACTCTCCAGATTAGGGAGCATTGACACCTCTAACATATAGATTATTTTCCATTATTGAATATGGTGTGTCTATATATTAATGTAGGTATTAGGTAATTATCTCAAAGTTTTCTAGATTTTGGTGTAGAGTATTTACATATTTTACTAGATTTATTTGATTCGGATGATTAGGTCTTTTAAAAGCAGCATATAGTAAGTATTAATTTATACAGTTCAACAATAGAAATCATTTAGAATATTTAGCCTCTTTATACTTAATGTAATTACTGCTATGCTGGGATTTAAATCTTCCATCTTTGTTTTATCCCAGCATTTTCCTCTTCTTTCTTGTTTTTAATAAAAAGTAAATAATTTTATTGTATCTTTGCTTGAGACCAAATATTTGAAATTGAAGGTTTTTTTATTCTACAAATTAGTTATTTTGCAGTTAAAAATATAAATGTAATCTTTAACATGAATGAATCTCAGTAATATATATATATATTTTGTTTGTTTTGTCATTTGGAAACTTTTCATTCATTTTAGTTTAAGATGGTAACATAATTAACACAGGTTTTGAGGGAGCAACTGAATGACACAAACTAAAAAAATTTGTTGCATGTTAGGCAATGTGTTCTCATCTCTTTGCATCCTCTTTGAGACCTTAGTCAAGACAACTGTTTTCAGGTTTTGGAATTGAAATTTTCTTTGTGCATAACTCTAATAAAACTGACCATGAGGTAGATCAATTTCTTTACATTTTGGGATTTGCCAAGGGTTTGAGTAGCAGGGTTCAGGCAGAAAATAGAATCTATTCTGAGCAGTTTAATGAAAGGAATTTGCTCTGAACACCTGATAACGAGAGTGCTAAAAGAACTGAAAAAACAAAGGAAGAAGGTAAGACAACTCAGAATAGCAACTGCAGGAAGATGCTTCCATTGTCTGGGGAGGTAAGACAAAGGCAGGTGGGCAGTGCCACTGGACTTTACCACCTTGCAGAAGCTGCAGCCCCCTAGTAGGAGCTGTAACCATCATGGGGTCTGTCTGACCAGAGTTGAAACCACTCAGCTTCTACTGGAGAGACAACTCAAGGGAAAGAAAGAGAAAATGGAATTGTATTTATTTGTTCTTTCAACCACATTGAAATCTCCTGCCAGTGTCTTCCATAAGCTGAAACGAAATGAAGTGGAACCTCTAAATTCCATTAGCTAAGAAATAAGCCTTACTGGCTTTCTAGAACTTTGAGGTTCTGTAGATGGCTATTTGTATTAATCTGTTTGGAGAATAATGTAATCAATTAGTTCAAAGATCTGGGTCCTAATTTGTGTCTTTAATTAACTACATGACTTTGTCACTTCACCTCCCTATTCTCCAGTTTCCCCTTCATTGGATTATAAATGGGCTTTCTGCTGTGTGATCCTACCTCTATTGATTTGTGGAAGAATTTACAAAATGTACAACTTGATTTTTTAAGAACACTTCTGAGTCTGGCTATACGTCACAATAATCAGATAAGTTGACTAAGTGGTTATTTAATTACCAAGCTTGTTTCTCAGCCATAATTTTCAGAAAAATTCTCCCTCTCCCTTTAGGTTTCCCTACCCTCGACGTATTTTCTTTCTTACCTTAGCACATTATTTACACTTACCTCCCCCACATTTATGCCTCTTCATTTATTACTGTGACTGTTCTTGTCCTTTTCTGATTATTTCATAGGATGTAAGCTGTAGCTGACTTTTCTGAAGCACAGCCACTTATACAATTAGATAGCTCATTATTTGAAAGCATTAATATAAGCATGTAGCTCCTTTTACCTAAAGACTCCTGAGAAACATCATCACAAATGAGAAAATAAAGAGACATTTCAGCCAGATAGGTACGCTCCTTGACAGTTGGTTACCTGGATTAAGCTTAAGTACGTCTAAGATGTAGTCCCAGAAGACTTGCAAACACCCATGTGGAATACCCCCATGATGAGATTATTGAGTGGGAGGAGCTTTATAATTTTCTCAACAGGACAGCAGGTCGTGCTATACGAGGAGGTGTCCTACATGGCTGGACTGAAGTCATCGATAGTCTGCATGAGAAATTGGTCTCTTTCTCTGCTCTGATCCCTGAGCTTCCTCTCCGTCAACACATGCGTGTGCACACACACATCGTTAACACTGGAGGCCTCTGGCCATTACAGGGCAGGCTAAACAGAAGGTTGGCTCCACCTTTAGAGAAGAGGAGGTTGGAAAGCAAGTAGCCTAGCCATTTTTATGGGTGGATACCTTCCACAGTGAGTGTTTCCCTTGCTGAAAGGCAAAAGGAGAAGGGCAAAAGAGCTCCCTCAAACCTCTTTTGTAAGGACACTAATCCCATTCATGAAGATACTTAATCTCCCCCAAATCCCCTTCACTCAGATTCAACATTATTTTTTGGTATACGTATTTCATCCATCTACCTCCCATGATTTTTGTTTGTTCCTGTACCATTTTAAAGTGAATCCCATAGTCATACAATTTATCTATAAATATTCATGTATTGCTAGAAGATAAAAACTACTTTATTTTTTGAGACAAGATCTTGCTCTTTCACCCAGGCTGAAGTGCAGTGGTGGGATTCTAAGCTCGATGCAATCTCAAACTCCCGAGCTCAAGGGATCCTCCCACCTCAGCCTTTCCAGTAGCTGGGAGTACAGTTGCATGCCACTATACCAGGTGAATTTTCTATAGAAGTTTTTGCAGATAGTAGGTCTCACTTTGTTGCTCAAGTCTCAAACTCTTGGGCTCAAGCAGTCCAACCGCCTTGGCCTCCCAAAATGGTATGATTATAGGCATGAGTTACTGCTCTTAGAACTATTTTTAAATGTAACCTAAAGGCCACTATCATACTTTTAAAATTCATAATATTGTTAATATTATCTAATACCCAGTCTATATTTAATTTTCTAATATCACCTCAAGTATTTTTCAAAACTGGTTTAGTCAAATTAGGATCCAAGTAGGATCCTCATATTACATTTAGTTGACATATCAAAAATTTTAACCAAAATCCTGGATTTTCATCTTAGGGTTTAGCCTATTATCCAGAGCATAACAGTTTCTCTGAACCCGATTTTCCAATGTACTATTGCTGGCATGACTTAAACATTTATAATCATGTGTCTTCATTCAAGTTATTTAAATCAAGATTTAAAAAATTAAAGGTAAAGGATTAAATATGGATACCAAAAAGGTCGATTCTAATACATAAATTGTTCAGTCACAATGCATCTACCCAACTATATGATTACCTAGCTGTCATCTTGGCTACTAAGATAGTATGAAAGTTCTTATCAAATTCATTACCAAAAGCAAGTGGCCATTTTGTCTCATATTTACAAATTTCATACCTGAACTTTTAGCAGAATTATAAGCATGTCCTAAGAACCATGATGGGTTCCAGCGAGTCTCATGTTCTTTTCTAGGGATTTGTTTAACCATATGTTTAGAGACGAACACAGGGATCAATATAACACATTAGACACTCAGAAATAGACCTATACCAGAATTTAACAAGTTGTATAGTTTCCTTTTGGAATAAATGTATAACTAGCAAATAATGGTTTTTATTAAATGCCCCTGCTGCCTTTAAATAAAATATGGTTTTGATTTGTCTCCCACAGTTTCCTCATCCCTCCCTAATATCCAGCCACACTGATGCAACCAAGGGATCTCTTTTTGTAACCTAAATCTCTTTACAAGCTGCTTTCTGTGTGTGCACTATAGTTCTATTTCCTTCACCCTCTGACCCACCACCTCCCACCTTACCAAATCCTTCTCATCCTTCAAGATGCTGTGTCTTCCTTTCAGCATTCTTTCATGGGCAATATAGTGGTTTATTTACATTTCTGTCTTCCTAAATGGGAATTTCCCTGGACAGACATTCATTGTTACATCCACTGGACAGCAGAGAATGAACACTCATTAAACAAGTATTGATTAAAATAAATTAATGAGAATTAATGACCAAATGACTCTCTCCTAAAAATCAAGAATTGATAACAAACTTGGTAGTGTAAAATTTCTGAAATTGAAATGAGTGTACACATACACATTAGCTTTATAAATGGTCACCATTGATCTTTTGGAAATTCTCGTTCCACATATTGTCCTAACGTTTTCTAATAAAAATTCTACAGTCACATCTGCAATTGCTGTCACTACCCCATCGAGTTCTCTGAGCACTAAATCGACTCTTCAGCAAATATGGGTTCAGTTTTTATTCAATCACATTTATTTCAATCTTTCTAGCTTAAGGCTCTTTATTTGTAATGGAGAAAATGGAAGCACAACAGAAAGCAGTAGTTCTGCCTTTTCTGACCATCTGCTAATATACCACTAACTTTTTGACCTGTCACTTTTTTGCTCAGAACATATATGAAGAATGACACAACACTTATTATCTTGTTTGATTCTCCTATACAGATGCTCCTTGACTTACAGTGGGGTTACATCCCAATAAACTCATTATAAGTTGAAAATATTGTGAGTCAAAAATGCATTTAATACACCTAAACTACTAAACGTGATAGCTTAGTCCAGCCTAACTTAAAAGTGTTCAGAACACCTGTGTTATCCTACAGTTGGGCAGAATCATCTGGCAATGCAGTAAACTGTAGAGTATCAGTTGTTTACTCTGGTGATCACATGGTTGACTGGGAGCCACGCCCAGCAACATGAGAGTATCGTATCACTTTCACACCATTGTAAAGTCGAAAAATCATATGTCAATCTAGCATAAATTGAGAACCGTCTGTATAGAGTAAGATAGAAGCCAAAAAAATAAACTCTGAATATATAAGATGTAAATTTGGCATTGCTTTTTATCCAGAGAAAATGTCAGGCTCACTCTAGTGTGTGAAGTCTATTTATTCTGTAAAAGACTCTGAGGTCACCCTGTGGGTTTTGGCAGCCCCAAAGCTTCAGGATGGGGTCTGAAAGTGAGAGCAAAATTGGGCCCAAGGAGGAATATGCCTAATCAGTGCTGTGCACTGACCGAGCTGATGAACGGCAGGAGACCAAAGGACAGGTCAGGAGTAGGGAAAATGCAGGAAGGGGTTACAGTGTTCAGATTATGAATAAGACAGGTGTGCTCAGAATAGATGCTTACTTTAAGTATGCTAGAAACAAGTGCTTAGGGTTAAGATAGACTTGGGCAATTTTTTTATCTAAAAACCTCAGTTTTCTTCTCTGTAAAATGGGGATAATTAAAGTTTCTACCTTGCAGGATTGTTAGAGTTTGAAATACTGTATTTGCCTGGTTTGAGCAGGTACTAAGGAATTATTAGTTATCTTGCCCCTGGATACAGAAAAACTATTCTTCCAAATGGACAGGCTAAGGGTAAGAGTCTAACATCAGCAAAGGCCGTTAGTGGAAAAACCCAGAGTGGGAGCTACAGAAACATTAAGAACTCAGTGTCATCTGGCTAAGAAAGTCAGATTCTAAACACCGAGAAGCTTCTCATGCAGTGGATTCCGATATTGCATTGGGTATGGCACAAGTCCAATGGGTGGTAAAAGCCTCATACTGCCTCTTCTAAAGATAGAACAATGAGGACAAGTCAATATGTACCCCTTTTCATCTTAGACTCAGTGTTTTCCTAACCCTATTCCATCACATTCTGAGCTGGAGAATGTTTTGCGTGTTACCTTAATTATCAACCCCCACCCTCACTCTATCAGATAGGAATGGGTTTTGCTGACTCAGTGCCATAAAAAATAAGGGCATGTAATCATATCACCCAAAGAAGAATAATCCAAAATAGGCGGTTTCAGATTTCATGCGAGACTTTGAAATGCCGTTGAGGATACACATATAAATATATATATCTTGACTCTATACATGACAGGGTTTTTGAAATTTTTCTTCTTTTGGTCACCAAGTGGCAGTTGCATCTCTGGACATCATGAACTCACACCAATATCCACTGGAGAACAAATGTCTATTTCTATCATGAAACTCTGTCTTTTATCTTCAAAAAGAGAAGTCCCCCAGCCGACTTCCCTTTACTTTTATTGGAACCTCTAGAATTTAGGGCCAAGATCAATCATTTGTAAAAAAAACAATTTAGACCACCAAGAATTGTTTAGACTAATTATGATTCATCCGCTGCGACTGAGGCCTCCTCTCCCTGAGATGAAAGTAATCTCCATTTACAGCCTGTATCAGATGAGACCCCAACAGCAACCAGATGGCCCATTCACATGAGGACAATTCTAGGAGGGTGAATTTACAAGGGGGCTCATTATAAAGATGTAGCCAGGGTTTGGGGAAACTACAGGGGATAGTATAAAAATACAGGCTGCTACTGTCCCTAGGCCAACGTAATAAGGTGAAAGAAAGCTTATGACATTCAAAAAGAGAACGATTCCCATAGAGTCAGCCATTTTGAGAGGAGCAGTGATCTTCTATCGAGGAACAGAGCCAGGTGAAGGTGACCTTTATCAGAGAACCTGGAGAATAAACACCCTCCTCAGTCCTTCCATTCTCCTGTCCTGACTCCTCGCTAGTAACGGAAAGCCAAAGGGCTTGGGACCTACTGATGTAATCCATACAGGGCAGTCTCCAGGGGCAGAGCAGGGTGGAGAAAAACGGAGGCGAGGGGACCTCAAGGAGGAAGCAGGGGAAACACGGCACTCCACCTGAACACAAAATCAGATTCTGACAGCAGGGAGGAAAGTGACATGTGCACATGACAGAAAAAGGCTGCTACATTAGGCAACCTCCCCCACAGCTCCAGTCAGAAGCAGAAGGGAGCAGGTCCTGTTAGTTATTCTCAGTGATATGCAACAAAGGAGAAGAGAGTACACACTAGCCTGCATATCAAGGCCTCTTTTACTACCGTGTTTCCTCCATGCTAAGATGCCATGGATTATAAAATATGCTGGCCCTTTAACAGAAGCCTCTCAGGTGAAGGAAAGTTGGAAGGGAAAGGAAGAGGAGGAGAGAGAGGGGCAAGGGAGGGAGGAGAGAGGAAGGGAAAGGAGACAGCACATTACATTACTTGTAGCCATCAATGGTATGTGAATATCCCCACTTCTGGGACATTAAAATGTGAAAAAGGTAGAACACAAGAGATTTTGGAGCCAGGGACGGATATATAACATACATTTATGATGAATACGTAACATACATACATTTTTTAAAATTTATAGAATGTACAACAAAAAGAGTAGATCCTAATGTAAACTATGAACTTGTTAACAATGTGTCAGTCTTGGCGTATCAACTGTAATCAACATACCTCACCAAATGCAAGCTTTTTTTTTTTTTTTTTTTTCAAGACAGAGTCTTGTTCTGTCCTCCAGGCTGGAGTGCGGTGGCATGATCATAGCTCACTGCAACCTCAAACTCCTGGGATCTCCGATCTCAGCTTTCTGAGATGAGAGAATCACAGCAGGTTTGAGCCATTTCCAAGTAGCTGGGACTGCAGGCATGGGCCATTATATTCTGCTAATATTTTTCTTTTTCGTAGAGACAGGCCGCGTTTCTAGAGACTGGTCACGTTGCCTAGGCTCGTCTTAAACTTCTGGCCTTGAGTGATCCTCCCACTTCAGACTCCCAAATAGCTAGAATTACAGTATTAACGCCACCACATTGAGTCCTCAAGATATTTATAATAGGGGAAATTGAGGGGAGGGGTATGGAGACAAGATATATGGAAACTCTGTTCAAAATACTTTCTGCTTTTCTATAAACCTGAAACTGCCCTTTAAAAAAAAAAGTCAATTAATTAGAGGGGGAAAAGCCTTAGACCAAAGGAAACTTAGTCATTACAGTAATCTTAAAATGTTTTTCACCCTGTCAGGATGTGGTAGGTGTGATGGGAATAATTCTAACCCAGCCAAATAGCATTTAACCAGAACATACTGCTCTGATATGCATGGATTTCATGACATTTGGATAATTTCATTAATGCAGTTACAAAATACACAACCACCTGATTACGTAAGGCAAAATATAAAGAGAGACCATTTTTTTTCCTCCTTTAAGACATTAAATTTGCTTTACAGACAATAGCAGAGGAAATAGTATCAATAGACTACACAGTTGAATACCTGGTTTTCCTGAGCATTAATCAGAGCCTCAGCAGGATCTAATTAGCTACAGAGCAGGCAAACAAAAGCTTGTCTGTGAGTCAGGGTCCTTCAGCCCTGGAAAGTTTCCGATTCAGTTTGTTCTTTAGTTCACTTAGCAGTTCTCAGTGTCTTTCTGTGTATATAACTAAAAGGATGGAAAAATAATTTGACTGCAAGTTATAACAATTCAACAGCCAGTTAAGAAGGCAGCCTTACACCGTGGGGGCAGTGGCAGTCTAGGTTATCTGCTCTTGTGACAGCTCATCTCCACAGGTAGTCCCTGCAGGGAAGCAGGCCTCCCATATCTGTGCCTTAGTGACATCACCTCCCAGTGATGCGAGGTGACCCTATGATTCACTTTTGGCTGTAGACGCGGTACCAGGTCAAAACTCCTACAGCTTCCACCTGGAACTCTTGAAATGCTCACTCTGAGGGAAGCCAGCCACCACCTAAGACCTGTCTCAAGTGCTCCTTGTAGATGCCTACGAGTGTAAGATAATGTGTTTACAAAAGGTTAGATGAAGAGATCTGTTGTTACATTGTGGTTATCTATTGATGGATAATGAACCACTTCTAAACTCTGTGGTTTAAAAGAACATGTTTTTCTTTGATGGGTTTATTTGTTGACTAGCTTTAGCTGGACAGATCTTGCTCAGAGACTCTTATGTGATCACGATCAAATGAAAGCTAAGGCTAGAGTCATCTGCAAGTTCCACTGCACAAGATATCCAAGAGGGCTTCCTCACGCGCACGTCCGGCATCTCAGCCGGGATGACTGGAAGGACTAAAGGCTGATCAGACATCTCTGTCTCTCCGTGCTGCCTTCAAGTAGCTAGTTTGGACCTCTTCACAGTATGGCCCTTTCAGGGGAGTGGAAGCAAGACAGTGTTCCGAGAGTCCCCGTGGAAGCTGAAGGACTCCTTTGGCCTAGTCTCAGAAGTTATGTAGTGTTAATTTTGCTCCATTTAAAAAAATTATTTTAAACTATGATAGATACATACCAGATATATATATTTATGGGATACTTGTGATGATTTGATACAGACAATGTATAATGGATCAAATCAGGGTAATTGGGGTCTCCATCACCTAAGCATCTATCATTTCTTTGTGTTAGGAACATTCTGATTCTACCCTTTTAGTTATTTTAAAACATACAATAGATTATTGTTAATTATAGTCACCCTATTGTGCTACCAAGTACTAGATCTTATTCATTCTATTTTTGTACCCATCAATGAACTGACTTTATCCTCTTATTCCTCCTACCTTCCCCAGCCTCTGCTAACCATCATTCTATTCTACCTCCATGAGTTCCATTTGCTTAATTTTTAGCTCCCACATGAGTGAGAACATGCAAAATTTGTCTATTTCTGTCTTCATTTGCTTAACATTTTTCTGCCACATTCCACAGTCAAAAGTGAATCACAGAGCCAGCCCAGAGTCACTGGGAGGTGATGACACCAAGGCGTGGGTATGGGAGACCTGCTTCACTGGGGGTTGTGTTTGAAGACTGGCTGCATGCATTAGAGTGTCACTGTTCTGTCTAATCACACTCTTTTGTTTCCAGCAGTCCCCCCAGGTTCCCTTTAAGTAGCAAGTTCAGATCATAACAAGGTGAAGCTTTCCTGAGGACTTCCAGTATGCCAGGCACAGCTTTAAGGATTTTCTCTCCCAAGTATTTTATACATCACAATAACCAATAAATGTAAGTTTCAACATATTTATCCCCATTTTTCAGATGAGGAATCAGCCTCAGAAGACCTTGCCTAAGGGCATGTGGTTAGTCTGTGGTGGGCCTATGTGTAGTACACAGCATAATCACTTTCCAGCTGCTTAAATTCAGAGCATCTAGCCAGCTCTAATGCTTTTGTATAAACATATGAGAAGCCAAGGCAGCCTGGAGGCAAATGCCATAAAACAAACTGCCATTGGAGCAAGAAAGGAGGTTGTTGGAAGTCACTACTGAAAACAAAAAAATAAAGACAAAATAAATGATTCTCCTTGGCCATCCCTTAGGAAGGCACACAACTCTCTGTGATGAGCCATGCTTATACCCCTCCTTGGCTGGTCTCTTGTCTCCACATTTACTGTTCATCCTGCTTTAGGCTAGCAATTCGCAAACCCAGCTGCACACTCAAATCACCCGGGCCTGGGCATGGTGGTTCATGCCTGTAATCTCAGCACTGTGGGAGGCCAAGGTCAGAGGATGGCTTGGGGCCGGTAGTTCGAGATCAGCCTGGGAAACAAAATGAGACCTTGTGTTTATGAAAACATCAGAAAAATTAGCTTGGCATGGTAGCATATGCCTGTGGTTCCAGCTACTCAAGGAGGCTGAGGCAGGAGGATTGCTTGAGAGCCCAGGAGGTCAAGGCTGCAGTGAGCCATGCTCACATCAGCCTCAGCAATAGAGACCCTATCTCAAAAAAGAAAAAAAAAACAAATCACCTGCAAGTATTTTTTTTTTAAATCCTGATTTTTAAAAACTCACCCCAGATTATAATGAAACCAGAATAGCTGAGGTAGAACCGAGTCATCTGTATTTAATCATTCTCCCTAGTCCCAGGGGAATCAAATGTGTAGCTAAATGGAATGACCAGTGCTCTAGTCATCAAGAAAAATTCACATTTCATCAAAAACACCAGGCTATTTAGTATTACTGTCTTTTGCATTTGCTTAGCAAATTTCAGCTCATCTTTCAAAAACACAGGGTATTACTTCCTACAAGAAACCACTTTAACTTTATATCACCCTTCTTCAAGGACACACAGCACCTCCCATTGCTTGTCATGCCTCCATTGTAGCAGTGTTCAAAACACAGTATTTCTCTACCTTACTTATCTGGTCATTTCCTGCCATCACCCATCATCACCATGAATCGTAATCTCCTTGAGAGGAGGGAAATGTATTTTACTTAATTCCTACCACAGTGCCTAGGACCTAGTACAGACTTGACAACTGTTTGTTGACTGATAAATGAATGAATAAATAGATGGATGGAAGAATGAATACATGAATGGATTTTGAAAGTCGGCACTTACAGTGGTATTTCTAGACCTGGAATTAGGGGCATACTCTTACTCTGTGAGGCTGTGTGAAGAACGTTAGAGCTGCTCATATGTGTGTGTCAGCACTTCCTCCTGTACTTAAAGAAAAAAATCATCCTGGTCAATTTCCTCACTCCCACCTAGGTAAACTGTCAGATGTGGTAGGCTGAATGATGACCCCCACAGACGTTCATGTCGGAATCCCTGGACATGAAACATCCCTGTAAATGTTTCTTTATATGGCAAAAGGGACTTTGCAGATGTGATCATGCTGAAGTCTTAAGATGGGGAAATTATCCTAGATCGTCTAGATGTACCCTCAATGTACCCACAGTGACCTTATAAGGAGGTGGCAGTGGGAGATGTGACTGCAGAGATGGATGAAAGAAGTCTGAGGACCAAAGCAGACACTAATCTGCTGGCTTTGAAGATGGAGGGAGGGGCTATGAGCCAAGGAATTCAGGGATGTCGCTTTAGAAGCTGGAAATAGATTCTCCTCTAGCTCCTCTGGAGGGAGCCCAGCCCCGCTGACCACTTGATTTTGGCCCAGAAAAACTGATTTTAAATTTCTGACCTCCAGAGCTGTGAGAGAATACACGTGTGTTAAGTTGCCAAATTTGTGGCAATTTTTACAGCAGTCATAGGAAACTACTGCAGAGGATGCCACGGGAAGTGTGTTTTATGTTTGTATTATTTTGCTTAGCATATAATAAACAGGATCAAATCCAAGAATTTACTAACAAGGACATGGCACAGGTGGTTTTGAAAGCCCTGTTCTTAAACACAAGCAGGGTATAAGTGGTGATGGATATTACATGGCAGATAACTATCAGAGTCCTGGCAGGAAACCCATGTCTGGGTTGAAGGCACTGAGAGTTTAATAAAAGGATGGTTTTCAGAGGAGCCAGTGGATTTAGGAAAGCCACTGAAGTTGGTGTGGTCTCCTTAGTCTGGCAACAGTGGGCATCCTTTGCCATCCCTGGACCTGCCTGAAGGATAAAAGGGTGGAGAGGAATTATTAGAACTCGGAGAAAGCAGCTGATTCGAGAGGGCTGCCTGGCAGGAGCCCTGGGTCATGGGTAGCGAGATACAACCAGGCTGCTTCAGGATAGCAGCAGGGTGGGGGGGAGGGCAGTGCAGCAATAAACACACAATCTCACCTTTTTGCGTCTCTCTCATCTCTCACCAAGCCTCTCGGTGGCTGAATCTAGCTGGACACCCAAGGGCTGAGAAGCCAGTGAGAGCCCACACAAGTCAGCCTCTGGGGACCCCAGCAGGTGGAGGGTCTGGGAATACCCAGTGTAGTAAGATGCGGCAATCCTGGTGACAGACTGCCACCCCACCGGTGTCTCCAATGACTGCCGCCACATGATGGTTCCTACTCAGTATTTTTTTTGGGAGCACAATCTCGCCTTGAACAGTTTATTAATACTAACTTTTAAACCCATGCCAAATTATTTGAGGTTTTCTAAGGATTTTTACTGCTCACAACCACAGGAGAAGAGATAGAGAATAAAAAAGGAAAAATCCTAAAGCTGCAAACTTACCCCTACAAAGTTTAACAAAGACAGTGTTTTGAGTCTAAAGCATTACAGCCTTGTCCCCTTTTTTTCCCTCCTCAGCAAATTAGTCCTGGTTCTCCTCAGATTTTAAATTCCTTGGGGCCAGGTTTTTTTTTTGGCGGGGGGGGAGGGGGCAGAAAGGTGCTACAGACCCTCAAACTCCTTTGCTTTTTAGAAACTTTTGTATCTTCTTTTTTTTTGGTATCTACTTTTAAAAATTTGCAAGAGTTAACAAGGGTCACAAATGCAAATGCATGTAAACTATGTGCCTGCCAGGAATGTAAATCAATTGGGCTGGGTGGAGACTGTGGCACTAGCTAAACGCTGGGCATTAAGTGTTTTACCTACCTCAACTTCCTTGCTTATCACAGTAACTCTACGAAAGAGGCATAACTGCTATTCCCATTTTTCAGATAGGAATAGATCAGAAGAAACTGATCAGGGAGGATAATGCAGAAAATACATTTCCTATGTAAAGGGAGCAGCTGCTACTTGGCTCCAGCTCATTCTAATCATGCAAGAATATAAGTCATGACACGATATTTTTTTAAGAGCTCGAAATCTGAATTTAATGTGAATTCTCCCAATTAAGAGAAAAACCCTGGCAACTATTTAGACATCTTAAGAACATTATGCAGGCCAAGAAGAAAACCTGCGTAGGCCAGCTATGGCTTCAGACAGCCCATTTGCAACCTCAGGTCAATGGATCTAAAAGCCTTGTAAGCAGCAAAGCTCACATTTTTTTTTTAATCAAAAATACAGATAACCCCGATAACTATGAATCTGCTTTTGGGTTAGAGAACAGAAGGTGACCGTATTGGCCACTGCTTTTCATCAGCAAGAGGACCCAGGACACCTTCACATCACCTGCAAACAGCCTCACCCAACTTAAAGCCAGCACTCACAGTACTTTATCTAAACGTGGGAAAAAAACAAATCGAGCCAGTGAGGCTTATTTGCATTGCACACAGGAGGCCAGACACCTGTCTTCTCCTTTTCAATTACCCTTCTTTACATGGAGTTGCCAGGAGGAATCTAATTTCACCTCCAGTCACTCTTTCCATTATTTTTATTTATGTAAATAACCATCCCTTGCGCTGAATACTCAAGTTAAAATTTTAGAACCATTACCAAATTGGAAGAAAACATTTGGTTTGCTGAGCTCGTTTACATTTTAGGTTTTATTGTTCTTGTTTTTTGTGATGTTACCTTCGAAGCCAGCACACATAGTAATGGCTCTGCTATAAATACACCAGAAAAATGGCTGCATATCTCTGAAAGTTAGTTCCTACATGTACACATGTATCTCTTTTCAAATTGCTTTTCCCCCAAAGAAAACACCAGTGCCAATTAAGGCCGACAAATGACTAATTTAAGTGAAAACACTTTCAGAGTCAAAGGTTTTTAAAACCAAAAGTTGTTTTAAAAATCTTCGCCATTAGTTCCAATTGGCAGTCCTTTCTCTTCTCAACGTCCAGTCTCCTGAGGGCCTGGAGAGGCGTCAGGGCCATCTTGACCTTCCTGCAAGGTGGCAAAGCTGAGAGGAAGAGCACAGCCAGCTTAATGGGCGCGATCCTGCACAACAATGATTCTGGAAGTGTGGTCCTGTGCCCACTTACACTAGAATTATGGGGGGCCACGAGGGGGTGGGGAGATGGGCTTGTTTAAAACGTAGATTTTAAAGCCCCATCTCAGACCAATTTCATTAAGTTCTCTGGTATTTCAGCAGTGAAATTTGGAGTATTAATGCACTTCCCCAAGTGATCTGTGCTCATACTACAAACTGAGAACCATTATGACAGAAAATGTGAAATAAAAGCAAGGAGTCCACATTTCTTGTGTATTTACTATGTGCCAGGCACTGTTGTAGTTCCCATACACTAATTCATTGACTCCTCACCAACACCCCTTTGAGGTAGGTCCCACCAGGCCCATTTTTCAAAAGAGGAAGGAAACTGGGACACAGAAAGATTTAGTAAATTTCCCAATATCATGTATTTGGTTAATGGCAGAGATGAAAGTTGAACCCAGGCAACTTGGCTTTAGAGGGTGTGTAATTACTTTCTATCATTTCTCACATGGTGGTCTTCTGGGGTGCTGGTTTAAAATGCAGGTCTCGGGGCCCTCCTCCCAGTGATTCTGATTTGGTGGCTCCTGGGAGGGGCCCCATGAGTCTACTGGGGGAGTTCTCACGTTCTGGGGGAGGGCTTTCCTGCTTCCCATGGCCAGGCCTTAAGAATTACTAGGCTTTCATGAGACATTCCCTCAAGTCAATTTTCCTCCCATTACATCTAAAAGCAGGGCTTGTTGTCTTTGTCTCATTCCCAGATGTTCCCAAAGTCCTCACTTGGAACATGCCCTGGAATCCTCTGTCTCTAGGAGTTTTTAGCCTTTCTCTTTTCACTGGGCCTTTTCCCTCTCTACAAGTAAGCTCAAGACATCCCCAGCAAGTAAGGCTGACAAACAGAGATGAAATACCACAATTGTAGCCTGCTTCCAGCCTCTAGCCTGTTGCATTAGCTTTAACATCAAATTTATGAATTAGTAGTCCACCTTACTGTCAGAGGCGTTTGAACCAGAGCGACTCCATCTTAAATAGGGACTAGGTAAAATGAGGCTGAGACCTACTGGGCTGTATTCCCAGGTCGTCAAGCAGTCTGTCACAGGATGAGACAGGAGGCCAGCACAAGATACAGGTCACAAAGACCCTGCTTATAAAACAGGATGCAGTAAAGGGACCAGCATCCCAAAACCCACCATAACCAAGATGGCAATGAAAGTGACCTCTGGCCATCCTCAGTGCTCATTATACACTAATTATAATGCATTAGCATGCTAAAAGATTCTCCCACCGGTGCCATAACAGTTTATAGATGCCATGGCAATATCAGGAAGTTACCCTATATGGTCTAAAAAGGAGAGGAACCCTCAGTTCTGGGAATTGTTCACCCCTTTCCCAGAAAACTCACAAATCATCCATCCCTAGTTTAGCATATAATCAAGGAATAACCATTAAAATAGCCAATCAGCAGCTTTCAAGGCTGCTCTGCCTATGGAGTAGCCATACTTTATTACTTTGCTTTCTTAATAAACTTGTTCTGTTTTACTCTGTGGATTCACCCTGAATTTCTTAGGTGAGGTCCAAGAACCCTCTCTTGGTGTATCAGGACCCCTTTCCGGTAGCATAACCATCTTCACACTTCCACAAACCCTGAGTGCCTACCTCAGTCTACTACATTCTGGCTTCCCGGCACCCCTCTTCCTTTGAAGTGGCTCTAACCAAAGTCTCTAATGGCCTCTTAATTATAAAGTCCTATGGATATTTTTCTGCACGTCCTTCAGGAGACACGCAGGGTTGACTGCTTCTTGAAACCACCCTTACCTGGTTTCTGTCACTCTAGTTAGTCTTCATGTCCCCAGTTCTGATTGCCCTTTCTTTTCCTTATTGTCGTATCCTCTCTTGTGTTTGTCCCTTAAATTGAAGAGTCCCTAAGATTCTGTTCTGGATATTCCGTTTTTCTTTCGGGCACTTTCAGCCACTCATGTGGCTTCATCAATCATTGGTGAAATCTGTCCTAGTATCTTTCGTCCTCTCGATCTTTGAAACTCTGGTATTCTATTTTTCAGCGTCTTTTGGATACATCTATTTTGAAGATTCCACAGTTGTTTCAAACTTGTCCCAGACAACTCACTCTCTACTATATTTCCTCAAACATGCTCTTTGCTGTTTTTTTTCCCCCATTTCTG
Organism: Cacajao melanocephalus; assembly: GCA_963573385.1. NCBI lineage: Eukaryota > Metazoa > Chordata > Mammalia > Primates > Pitheciidae > Cacajao > Cacajao melanocephalus. The sequence continues at coordinate 28,413 of CAUYLG010028676.1, forward strand.
ATAAGAGTTTCATCAACCACCTAATCTTCCCAAGACAGAAAGCACCTTTCTCTCTCACCCCTCGTCATTTAATGCAAGTCTTGAACTTTCCAGAGAATGTCTCACTGCTGTCACTGTCTTAGTTCAGGCTTGAAAACAAGCATCAGAGCGCGACTGTCTGCCTCCAGTTTTTCTTGCCCAGTCTATCTTTAATATGTCATCAGATTTCATCTCTAAAGAAACAAAGTTGATAAGATCACATAATTGTTGAATTTTCATGCAACCAACCAGCTCAAGTCACCTTGATGTGAGGACGTGACCTGACCTGATCTCACCCCTTTCTTGGGTCCCTACCACTCTGTTTACTCACACTCTCTTCTTGCCACACTAAATTACTACTCATTTAAGTCAGCCTCCAGCCTTCTTTACTTACCCAAGCTGATTCCTTTGGCTGCAATTCTTGATTTTTTTTTAATCTAATAAACCCACCAAATCCTCAAAGCCCAGCTGAGATGCCATGTCCTCCAGGAGGCCCCAATTTCTACAAGCAGAGTATATGTTACTGATGCTTTGGCTGCTCCCGGGTTTGGTTCATCCTCTGAAATAGCATTCACCCAATGTGTCCCAATTATCTTTTTACAAGGCTGACTTCATCCCTCAGTGAGAGCATCATAGGGTAAGGAACACTGATTTGTCTCATCTGTCTTTGGAACCTCAAAGCCTGCACATAGGAAAACACTTAGTGGGTATCTACTAACAGATGACAGTTTCTCCTCGGCACGCAGAGGACAATCAAGGTCACTGTTACTTATTTTCCTAAGGTCCACTGTTTGAGTGCTCACATGACAGATTGGCTAGACGTTGTCTAGCAATCAAATTTTGGAGACTCCTTGAACTTACAAGACCAAATAATTAGTGATGGGAGATGATCCTGCACACCAGCTAATGAGGGATATTGCTGCCAAGACAGACATGTCTCATGGCTGAATTTCCAATTAATGCAGTCAGTAAGATCAAGCTCAGGCAATCTTTATCTACCTGTAGAGGTGCCCATATTGCTAGTCCCATCTGAAGCTGACCTACCTCCAAGATCCAGGAACCAAATTATCTAGTAACTGCAAGCAGTTGCGCCTTTGACCTGCCCTGTGCCAGATTCGGACAGTCCCTGGTTCTACCATGTTCTATCCTCAAAGGCCAAATCCTCTGCCACCTCCATTTCTCCAAATGTCTAGATGAAATGCTCTGTTGGTCTTGCCAAGAAATTGCCAACTCACAAGACTACATGGACCAGGAAGTGAGCTGTCAGTGGACAGAAGAGGGCTGAGGATGGCGGGCTGCTTTTAAGCTTCAGTGATGGAGATTATGACCTAAGGCAGACCCAGAGTTGCCAAAAGACTCTGATCCTTCAAGAGTAGCTGGCAATCAAGATTATTATGAGAAGTAGTTTTGTAATTAATTTTTAAAAAGTCGATATGGGATGCAAATAAAACCTGTCTGTAGACTAAATTTAACCTGTGGTTAGGCAGTACGTGACCTCTTGCCTAGGGCTTTCTGTCATACAAAGGTTTTGAGGGTTTACCTCTAGGTTATTCCCCAGCTTTCCCTCCAGCAAATTTTCATCTCTCCTGGGAAAGAAAAAAAGAATTGCTTACTCTCAGTGGAGAATGGAGAACTTAGTGCTGGCTGCTTCTTTCTTTGTAGTGATAGTGAGAATGTTAGAGACTTTCCCTTGATGGGTTACAGAAATAAAATAATTAAAAGCAAAGGCTAATTTCTTCATAAGTCATCTTGTAATGTCGTCTGTGGCAGTGGATGATAAATTGTCCCTGGTTGTACCCCTTCTTCTAAGGACCGCTTCTACAGTGACTTTCTCTCAGTGTGTTTTAAGCTATACATAGGGAAGGGCTATTTTAAAAACTTTGTATGAATAGCAAAATATGATAATGAATTACTAGCAAATGAAATTAAAGGACTCAAACGATGCAATTTTCTTTTCCTATTAGATTCATAGGCATAAAATTACCCTATTAAATCATTAGAAAGCAGTGGTTCTCACCTGGGACATTTTGTCTTGTGGCAACATTTGCCACTGTCTAGAAACATTTTTGGTTGTCAAGACTGGGAGGGGAGTTCTACTAGCATATAGTGGAAAGACACCAGAGATGCTGCTAAACATCCTTCAATGCACAGGACAACTCCCACCGCAGTCATCAGGTTTGAGAATTCAGCAGTACTGAGGAGGTTTCTCTTGTAGTGTCTAAATGACTCACCTCCATTTTTGTTCTTACCTTTCATGGGCCAGTTATGAGCACTTCCCAGATCAGCACTGGTCTGCAGAGCACACTCTGAGAAGTAACATTCTAGAAGAGGTCTTGCCACTGCCTTTCTCATTAGCCCAAAGATGTGATCCCAATGTGGGGGGAATTTCAGAAGGATTTGTATGTTACCCAAGGGTAATAACAGGTGGAAATCGTGTAACTTATAACAGACATTTATTTTCTTAAATTGACGTCACTAACCTACTATAAGTGCTCTGGAATATGAATATGATGCCTAGAAACATCTTTAAATAGCACTGAAGAATGAATGCCCAATCCTAGATTGCATCATGGCACCTCACTGACATACCCAGCACCCTCGTCCTTTTTGACCACTAATATTTTAATCAGTTTAGCAGAATTTACCAAATTCATCATTAGCTTTTACCAGTAATCAGTAGTTCTTTTCAAGAGACTTTAAGGTTCATCAAAAGATGGAGGTACTAGGTTGAGGGATTGCTGGGAATCTGTATATTTAGTAACTACCCTGGGTAAGTCCAATAGTTAAGAGAAGTCTGGAACATACTGAGAGAAAAGATACCCCATCAGGTTCTCCCACCATTCTGAATCCACTCACAAGTCCTGCTGATGCATTTATTCAACGACTCCTTATGCATTGCGCCTCATGCCACTCTGGGTTTGGGCTTCAGCAGCAGCAAAGGCACGAAACTCCGGTACACCCACAGCTCTGGCACACTCCTTGGACGCTACCTCCTGTCAGACCCTTCTCAGTTTTTACTGTCCCTGCCTTGCTGGCAGCCCTTGCCACCTTTCACCTGGATTATTATACAGCATAGTTCCCTCTCCTGGCTTCACCTTGCCCTCACCTCTGCCTCGTGGCATGTTCCATGATGATACTATCTCTCTCCATCTGCCCGAGATTAAAACTCTTCCCTGGGTCTCCACTGCCAAAGGAGAAAGTCTAAGCTTCTAACTATGGCCTACAAGTCCTTCGGGTCCTGGGCCCTGTTCCCTTCCCCACGCTCATCTCTGAACACCCTTTTCTCCCCACTGTAACCCTTCCAGGAAGTACTGACTCAATTATTGGTGCTGGGTCAGAGGTCATTACTTGGCCTATAAGTACCCCTCTGCTTGGAAAACTAGTATTCTACCTTATCTTCTTAACCCCATCAGCATGGAAACTTGTATACATTTTTCAAAATTCAGCTAAAATACTAGCTTTTTATGCTAATTAACATTTAAGAACGTACTATGTACAATAGTCACTGCACTAAATGTTTATTCTCTTATTCTTATTGTCTCTCCAAGAACTCCATGAGATGAGTACTATTTATTCTACATTTACTATTGAGGAAATGGAAATGGCAGTTTAGTTAATTCAGGTAACTTTCCAATGGTTATACAATAGTAAGTGGTAGAAACTGGATTTGAATCCAGGATGAACCCAGATCCCACCTTCCACAGGATCACTTCACCTTTCTTCTCACTAGGAAAGCCTTTCTTGTCGCTCCCTTCTCCCAGATGGCTCTTGTGGTGGACTCTATTTTTGTTTGTAAACACTTGCTGCTCCTCCCTAGGAGAAGATTAACATTATTTTCTGTCCTATTGGTGTCAGTTTTGGCCACGTGACTTGCTTTATCCCATGAACTATAGGCAGGAATAATGAATAATCTTTCTGGATAGACAGAGTGTGAGTCAGGGCATGGTTTACTTACTCTTCTCTCTCTTAAGTGAGCCTGTCCAGAGAGAGGTGACTTCAGCATCCTGGGGCCCGGCTGGGCGAGGAAGTATAGAAGATGCATAGCAGACATTTAGCAGGAGTGGGAAATAAATCTTAGTTGATTTGGGGACTTACTTGTTACTGAGCACAATCCCAGCCTTTCTGACAAAACTTCTGGAAAAGTTACCTAAAGGGGTCCAAGTAGCTGCCTCATCAGCCCTGCTTCTGTACGTTTTTCTGTGCATGCTTCTATTGTTGCATGTAACACAACATATTGTGACTTAACTGTCCACATATCAATCTCCCCTGTCAGTTCTCTAAGGAACCATGACTTATTCATGTGCCACGTTTAGCTCAGTGCCTTTCACATCAAAGCTCAATAAGAATTATTTGAATGAGTGTCTGATCATTGGAAAAATAACCATCAGGTGTCCACATTGTCTACTAGCTACAAGAACAATGTTCCATGCCAAATGGTCTTGAATATCGCATTGTCATCCCCCCAAATCCCTTGACCTTAGACCCAGTGAGGCAGATTTAAAAAAGAAAAAAAATTGTCAAATCCAGATAAACTAAATCATAAAAGTAGGGTCAAAAATTGCAAAAAGGAAGAGCTTTTCAAATCCATGAACCTAAGTTTGAATCCCAGATCCGTTGCTTACTTGCTATGGGTTCTTAGATAAATGCCTAATTTTTAATTTATAGAATGATGGTTACAATGATTGATTCTCAGGATCATGGTGAATATTACATGCCAAGTACTCAACACTGCTTGGCTCATTAAGACGCTGTGGTTGATATTTGTCTCCTTTTTCTGATGTCCTGCATCTAACCCTCCTTCCTACATGTGTGAGAGTCCCTCCTGGAGGATGATAATGGTGGGGCCACTTTACCACCCAGGGAAGCCAGAGGGAGGAGATTCATCTTATCTCTATTCTTGGATCCAGGCATGACATGAGTAATCAGGCACACACGCCTTACTGATTTGATCAAGTGATACAAAGAAACTGGATTCACCTATTGACCCCTCCCCTTTAGGCAAACCACCATAGTACATGTATACCTATGTAACAAACCTGCATATTCTGCACATGTATCCTAGAACTTAAAGTAAAATTTAAATAAAAATAAAAAACTGGATTCTCTGAGTACTAGAGATAGGCTCTGATGGTAGCAATGGGCCTTTCTTGCAGCAGTGGGACAAAGGGGGTCCTTCACCAGACTCATCCCTATAAAACATCACTTGTTGCGCTTCCTAGTTTTGGAACTTCCAGAGCTTGGTTCTTGCTCAACTGCCAAGTCTGATTTTCCATTTTTACAACCTCCAGCCAAGCCTGTGTGGCCTTGATATCCTCCCAACTGATTGCTGTAAAACCAGTCTTAGGATAGGCGGATGTGATTTAGGTGGTTTGCATGCAGTACATGTTAGATCCCCTTCTCATTTTTTCTCTCCCACCTTCCCACTTTTGCTTCTGTGAATTGCTGAGCTCTTTCTTTCTCTAGACCTAGAGTTCTTCTGTGAAGTAACTGTGTTCCTATTCAGGTGTTTAGCACCAAAGTGTGCAAAAGATTGTAACCTAAATGATGTTTCCTGGAAGTTTTGAGCTCAGCTTAAAACATACAGTAACTGGAAAAAAAAATAACGGTTTTGCTTCTTTCATGAGAAATAAGTATCTGATCCAAACTCTTTCTTACACTCAGCTCCAACACAGACACACACAGATATACACACACGCACACTTAGACCAGTCCTATCATCATTTGTCAGGAATCTTTTTGATTTTCTAGAATACTGATTTTTTTTTTGAGTATTTATTTTGTGGCACTGGGTCAAATCTCTTTATAACTAGAGTGGATATTGCTGGCTGTCTACCCAATCTCCATTCTTTTTCCTCTATAGCAGAACCCCTAAAAGTGTTCACATTCACAGACACACACACACACTTCCCAGCCTCCCTTGAGAGGAAGTGTCTATTGAATTTTAAATAGATGTTGTTGAACAAAGCTACTGGGAAAGGTATTTAAAGGGGTCTGAATCAACTGCCAGGTACGCTTTGACCCCTTTTTTCCCTTTCCTTTACTTCTTAGTTTGGAAGACTAACAGGAGTCCTCCAGAGTTCTAGCAGCAATTACAAGACCATGAGAAAGTTCTGAGGCTGGAAGCCTGCATTAAAGATGCTAGAGAAGAAAATTAAAAGGTCCCTGATTAAAATATAGAACCGTAATAACAACTTTAGAGACTATGTCTACCTCCACATTTTTTACATGAAATGAGAAAAAAAAAACCTAGTTTACTTAAATCATTGCTAATTTAGATGTCTGCCATCAGCAACTGAGAGCACTTCTTTACTAATACAGAGATATCACACAAACGTTCCTTAAAGTTTCTACTATTAATCCCACTTTACAGATGTGAAGTCTTAGGTTAGTTTTCTCGCTTGCTCAAGTTACTCACTCGTTGGATAGTATTGGACTGACCCAGTATTGAGTCACCATTGATTGGACTGGTCAGCACTTGAATGTAGTGTTTGACACCAAAGACTGGATTCTTAATCATTGCATTTTGCTGCCTCTCTGTTGAGTATGCCTCCAGATTTCCAGACCCACACAAATTGGGGGCCCTCTTGGATAGATGTGACTGGGAGAGACTTTCTCATTGGAATAGAAACTTTGGATCTTCTTCTTTCACTTCCTATTCAGCAAATGGCATATTTCTCACCTTTAAATAAATCGGCCTACTGGTCAACTCTGCATGAAGTAACCCCTTTTTTCTTTCTCTTCCTGTACATTTCTAATTCCTTGGCAATTAGAATGAAATTTGTTGAAATAAAAACAAATTGTTTGAAAATCTGTTATTGGGATGAAGTTAGCTTCCATAAAAAGTGTGTGCAATATAGATGCCCAGCAAATGTTGAATAAATTTATAAATTAATGAATGCTATTTCCACGACAGTCCTGCCTGGGATACTGATTTCCAAGTTCTTTTTAAAGAGCCTTTTGTGTGTTCTATCTTGTCATGACAAGTGGAGGTTCCTGAGGGAATTGTGACTGCCTGGGTGCAGTCCAGCTTCCTGTAACACCACGTGGCTTGTCTTTTTACTTGCAAAAGCCTTTTTGTGAAAGGTTTACATGGAAAGTTTTATACTACAAGGATTGCAGAAAGTATCTTTGCTGATCAGTGCAGTCCACTGTAGAGATGGGAAACAGCCTTTTAAATAACAGACAGCTGTATTCTCATTATGATTCTGAAACTCTTCATTTCTGGATTCTTAGGAAGTTACTTAATCTGAACCTCAGTTTGTCCATTTGCGAAATGGGACAATAATAATTCCTATTCTTACAAGGATTATAAAAGGGAATGTATGGAAAGCATCTGGCAGAGTACCTAGTTCATAGCACATGACAAACTATCATTAGTGAATTTTTCCAAGTATTTCAAAAGGGTCACTTGCAGTTGGAGACATTTTTTAATACCCATGTCAGAATTAGCCATCCCCTCAGCTGCGGCTCCTCAATACCCCTTTATCTTTCACAGAAAATAAAACATCTAAGAAAGGTTAGCTGATTTTAAGCATCTCTCTCAATTATACTGAACTCTGAGGGTAGGATTTTTCTCAAAATCCTTAGTGTCTGGCACAGGGAAAGTGTCGAGTAATTGAAAAATATAATACAATGCCTTTTTTACAGGGATAAATGTAATAGTTGAAATAAGTCAGTAAGAGGTGTGCTATAGGGCAGTTTCTGGTTTTCAATCTAAAATTTTGAAAGGTATATTCCCTGCTTGGGGGAGGTCTTTGTCCAGGTCTGTAAATTGACTGTGGCCCCTGCAGGCCCTGGTTTGTCATAAAGAGCAATACGAAATTTAGCAGCAGCTGCTACTGGTCACTATCCCGAACTGGAGAGGATTTTCTTATTAAAATGCTAAGAAAAACAAAAGTGAAAAACTTGCTGGGGGGTATACAGTCATGTGCTGCCTAAGAATGTTTTAGTCAACTATGGACCATATATATGATGGTGGTTCCTTAAGAGTATAATTCATGTAGCTGAAAGATTCCTCCCACACAGCGACTTTGTAGCCATTGTGATGTTGTAGTGCAATGTATTCCTCATGTGTTTGTGGTGATGCTGGTAGAAGCAAACCTAAAGTGTTGTCAGTCATATAAAAGTACAGCACACGCAATTACGTATAATACGTAATCCCTGATAATAAACAACTATGTTACTGGTTTATGTGTTTACCATACTATATTAACTATATACCAAGTTATTTTAGAGTGCACTCCTCATACATATATTTTTAAAAGTTGACAGTAAAACATCCTCAGACAGGTCCTTCAGGAGGTGTTCCAGAAGAAGGTATCGTTATCATAGGAGATGACAGCTCTATGTGTGTTATTGCCCCTGAAGACCTTCCAGCGAGACAAGACGTGGAGGTGGAAGACAATGATGCTGATGCTCTGGACCCTGTATAAGCCTAGGTGAATATATTTGTGTCCTAGTTTTTAACTAAAAAGATAAAAAAAAAGAAACCTTAAAGCTCGTAGAATAAGGATATAAAAAATATTTTTGTATATCTGTACAATGTGTTTTAAGCTGTGTTGACAAGTCAAAAAGTTTAGCAATGTAAAACACTTACAGAAACGTTTTTTACATTTTTAGATTTGTTACAATAAGCTAGGATTAATTTAAAGGAAATTATTTTTAATACATTTAGTATGGCCTAAAGGTACAGTGTTTATAAAGTCTACAGTAGTGTACAGTAATGTCCTAGGGCTTTCATTCTCACTTAATATTCACTGACTGCCTTACTCAGAGCAACTTCCAATCCTGCAAGCTCCAATCATGGTAAATGCCCTGTGCAGATATAACATGTTATCTTTAGCTTTTATATCTTACTTTTGCTGTACCTTTTCTATGTTTAGATACAGAGTTACTTACTGTTGTCTTACAGTTGCCTACACTATTTAGTACAGTGCCATGCTGTCAAGGTTTGTAGTCTGGGAGCAATAGGCTATATCACGTAGCCTAACTGTGTTGTAGAATTTGCCATCTAGGTTTGTGTAAATACACTCTAGGTTGTTTGCATGATGGCTCTGCCTAGGGATGCATTCTCAGAATGTATCCCCATCATTAATCAACACATGACTGCACTTCTTTCAGTATATTTAATAGAGTTACAGAAGGTTAACTCCTAAAGTTATTTATAGATCTCAGTGATTTTTCCTGCGAGACTGGATACGAAAGAGTACGTGGGGTTCTCAGAAACTTACACGGTTTTATGAAATTTTTCTGCAAGGTCTTGACTTTAGTAACTTCGATTGTTGGTATATTAGAAATAATCTATTCTTATTTGGAGGAAAGGTCTGCACTATCTTCACTAATATGAACTACAATTATGCTTACAAGGGGAAAAAGAAATTCACCTAAGAAGTGACACTAGGCATTTGCAAATGTAAAGCAGGATTTTTTTTAGTCCATTGAGAGATCTTGATTACAAATGCAGCGCCATAAATGTAGTTGTCATAAATGTGCTTGAAATGGCATTAACTGATTGTTTCTAACACATCGACAGCCTCAGTTAAAAGCTCCTAAGGGAATTTAACTTTAAACACAAAGCCTGTTGGAAGAATGACAAAAAAACTACACAAGCTAATTAAATTTAAATTTACAATAGGAACTTGACTGAAACTAAAATTCCAAGGGCTTGCTGGAACAAATACAACGTGAGAAAATTTTAATCTAAAGACCAGACAAATATCGAGCCTTTTACAATATTTTACCTTTTACCACCTCCTTTTGCTCATTACTGTAAGGTAACAACATGCCCACCACCCCCTACCATTTCCCTTTTTCACACTTAAAATTTTGCAGACACACACACACACCAAGCTGAAAGTGGATCAGGAAGAGGGATTCGCTTGTAGAACTCTTAAATGTCAGGGCAAAGCTGAATGAATGGGTAGGGGATCCTGTTCACCACAGCTGCCCTAAAATAGGTTCCCTCAGCTGATGACCCGGTGCAGGCATCATATTTAGCCTGGGGCTCCTCCGGGTGGATGAGGCTCTGCGAAGTGGTTACTCCAAAGAACTGGACGCTGGAAAGGTCACCTGGCCGAGAGCCACTCATCGGCCTCGCCCAGCCTGTATCCTGGGAGGGCTCATAGGGGCGCACCCAGCCTTATCCTACCCTGATTACCCAGGCTCCTACACACTTTCCCACCCCTTCCCCGCAAAGGAGGAGAGACCTTGGCCCTGGGTCAAGCCTGTAGCAACACAGCCAGCAGCGCTCTAAATATTAGCAGAGAGCCGCGGCACTGGAGCCTCGGACCGCAAAGGGAAAGGAGCGCGCGTGTCCTCGTCCCTCCCTTGGCACTGGTGTGCGCTCGGCGGCTGCCTGGTGCACCTGCCGATCCCCCGGGGGGCGCTGCCTCAGCAACCACAGTCGCCGCCCGGACTGCGGAAGCCGCCGCGCCCGGGGCAGCGCGGAGTCGGGGAACAGAGATGAGCGGCGACTCGGACCCCCAGGGCCCTGTGGACGGTAACGACTTGCTTCCGCGCGCCTGCGGTTTTTGTCCTTAACCTTTCCCGTCTGGGTTTTAATCTCCTTGTTTTTGACCTGGGGACTAGAAGTTTATTTCCTTGTAAAGCGGCTGGGGTGGACAGAAAGTCCCCATCTTCATGGATTTTTTACACTATTTTCCGTACCTATAAGATTATTATTTATTAAGAATCAAATGAGTTAACTTTCATAAAGCGCGAAGAACCGCGCCTAAGACGTAATGGGGGTTTGTGAAATAAATGCGTGTTAAGATTTTACTGCTTGGCGAACTGCTGCAGGTTTCCCTAGTTAGACTGGAAGTACCTGCCATGTAAAAAAAAAGATCATTTTGCTTCTTTTCGGGGCGGGGGGGGCGGCGGGGACAAGGACAGCATCATCCCAGTCTTCTCACCTGCACCCAGCTACTCTATAAACAGGGGTTAAAAGAGGCTACCCTGATCTCACAGTGGGCGATGCCCTTAACGCTCTTTGGATCAGAGCTGCAGGTTGAGAACGGGCCCTTATTTGTTTAAAGATCTTGTGCAGCAGAATTCCCCAAACTGACTTTGTAACTACGGTGTCACTTCATTCTATTTCTGTAAAATAACGGTTACTCCTTCTTTGAAAGGTTATTATTGTTATTCAGGTATTCTCACCAACTACTTGCTGACCTTTTAGGAGGGATCCTCCAGGAGTAACTCCTCTTTGTATCAATAACCTTTTTGAATTGTGCTGAACACAGCTTAATGAAGTCTCAGAGAGGAAGCTCTCTGGGGCTTCTGCTCAACAGGTAGGTCAGGTAACTCAGCTAGGATTCCCTGCAGATCAGTCCTTTTCAAGGCTGGGAGTTTTGCACGGTAGTTGAAGCCAGAACCATTTTGCTGAAAGAAACATTTCACCTTTCATTGTCCCAGTGAGAGTTTCCAGCATAACTGTCCTGATGCTCTTTTAAAAATTACTTTAAAAGTTGTGTTATTAGCATTCTTATTTTTATAGATGGCATAAAAGCTGGCACGTAGAAAGTTGGAATATCGGTTACCAGAGGCTGGGGAGGAGGGAGGGCTGTAGAACAGTAGGTCAATGGATACAAAGCTGCAGTTAGACAGGAAGAATCAATTCCAGTGTTGTATTGCACAGGAGGGTGAATATAGTTAATGATAATGTATTGTGTATTTAAAAAAAACTAGAAGAGAGGATTTCAATGTTCTTGCCACAAAGAAATGACAGGTATATGCTAATTACCCTGATTTGGTCATTAAACAATTTATATGTATCTTGAAACATCACATTGTACCCCATAAATAGGTAACAATTGTTGTATCTCAATTAAGAACAAAATAAAACTTAAAAAAAAAAAAACAACTGACACTTTAAACTGCTGAGGCTTTTTATCAGATTCTTACTTTTATGTTTCGAGGGTCAGCACATTCTTATTTGAATATTTGGCTAGGCCTGGCATGGTCGCTCATGCCAATAATACTAGCAATTTGAGGCCGAGATGGGTGGATCATTTAAGATCAGGAGTTGGAGACCAGCCTGGCCAACATGGTGAAACCCCATCTCTACTAAAAATACAAAAAATTAGCCAGGAGTGGTGGTGGGCACGGGCACCTGTAACCCCAGCTACTCGGGAGGCTGAGGCAGGAGAATTGCTTGAACCTGGGAGGCAGAGGTTGCAGTGAGTCGAGATTTGCACCACTGCACTTCAGCCTGGGCAACACAGTGAGACTCCATCTCAAATAAATAAATACGTAAATCATTTGGCTATTTGAGAATGGATTGAGAAGTATAAATTAGGTTATTTGAGAATCCTAATAACATTGGAGACTTACGTGAAGGAAGGATGGTCAGAATAATTGCATCTGACCTTCTTAACCCTGCTCTGTTTTGTTTTTAATCTTAATTCCTGTTTAAAAGCCATATAGCATGGTCTTCAGAAATATGATAGAAACTTTTTTTTTTAAACAAAAATAGCAAGGTATCTACTTTTCCTAAATTAAGCATGTGCCTTGTAACAAAGCACATCTGTAGCTTGTGGTGACTTTAGTAGCTGAATATGATTTATAAATAGTCAAGTTCAACGTTGGCCTTAAATATGAATTTTTGGAAACACCAGAATTCTTGGGTTGCTCTCTGTCTGGTTATCCTTGAGCAGGTGATAAGGCAGTAACACAACTAATTATGCCACATGCTTGCTATGGCATTTTTAAAAAGTACAAGGTAACTATCTGTCAGACTTAGTGAACTTCCAAGCATGTGTGATGACATTGTGTGAGGTAACATTGGATTAGTATGTCAAATGATATCTTGTCTTAAATTCTCTTGTCGCGTATCTGTTACAGACCTATACATTATGGAAGAATACCATAGGGATTCCTGTTGCATAAAAAGAATTCTTATTCCTCTCTTTAGGCGTTGATATCGTTTATCATCTTGCCACAGTACATGCAAGAGAGGTTTGAGCAATTAGTTACATCAGATTCAAATTTTCACTGTATTAAAAATGAATGATTCTTCAAACTCAAATGTTTTTTTCTCTGTCATTTGAAATACGAACACAAACTTCCATTCTTCCTGAATAGCTTTAACTCTTGTTAAAACATGCTTAAGTAAAATTCTAGTTTTTATGGGAGGTCAGAAATTTTTTATTGTTGAAATGCTGACTTTTATATGCCGTAAGACTGGTATGTTGTAAGAAAATTAAAATCATGACATTTGGGACCAAAATTCCTGTGTTTTTTCCCCTCTCTAGATCTTTCCTCTTTTTCTCTGTGACTTTTTCACTTTTTGTTTACTTATTTAAATGAAGCTCACAACAGGCAAAATTCATCACTGGGTGCATGATCCCCGCTATTGCTATGCTGAGCTACAAATACTATTTAACCCTCATTAACAAGTCAGTGGGGGTACTATTATGGTCTGCTTTTCACTATTAATTTTTAAGGAAACTGAGGCTTTGAGAGGGTAAATATCAGCTCTGGGCATTCAATCCAGGCTCTAACTCCAGAGCACACACAACCTTACACTCTTAACACCTAATCCCTGGACCTGGCCTTTTTACAGAATATGGGCAGGGTGACCTGGAGCAGAGTCCTTTGCCTGCCTCTGCTGGGACCACAGGAATAATGCCGAAGAAGATCCTGAGATGTGTGTGGCTTTCAGTTCCTTGAAATGACAGCAGCATTCTTTCCTCTTTGGGGTGGGAAGGATGGGAAGACAAGCTGTCAGTGTTGGGAGATTCGCACTCATGGTAGGGCTGGATGTGGCAGTCCTGAGGAGGCAGGTCGCTGCCTCCCTCGGGAGCATGTGTATGTGCTCTGCCCTGTGGTTGCTAAGAATCAAAGCAGCTTGGCTCTGCGGGAAAGGGGCAGCATCCCATGGGATGAACTCTCTAACGGCCTTTCCCTTGGGGTAGGTTTACCGATTCTGTTCCTTTCAGATCATGACACATGAATCCATTTTATAACGCAGTACCCTGGGAGCAGGCAGACTCACCCTGAGCCATAGCTATTCTTTTGTTGGTAACCGCAGGAGGGAAGGAAGAAGAATGCAAAGTAAATACTCTAGCTGACAGCCTGTTCAGACTGTGTCTCTGGATACATGATTTCATCTCTGTGAGCCTCGGTTTGTTCATGAGTAAGGTAGGGATAATACATGGCAGGTAGGTTATAAATAGACTTATGTTCAGAAAATTGTATGTGAAAGTTAATGAGGTTATTGGAATGTGTTAGCACCACGTGATTTTACAGAAAGAGCCCAGGGTGGTGTTCACTCAACTCTGCAATGCTACCAAGCACAATCTCATACACACCTATTGATGAAGAATGTCCACCAGCTGCGTGGTGACCCCTCTCTATACATTTGGTCTGCTGCTGAGTCTTTGAATTTGGGCTTTCAGTTTTAGGAAATAATGAGTAGTTAATTTACATATTAGAACAGAAGAATGAAGTAAGAGTCCAGGTGATTTGTAGGGAGGCGATTTTCAGAAAGCAATTTGGTCACTGCCATAACGGAGTTACTACCACAGATGTTTCAAGAATTTTTATCTCTGTTCACTGGTGTTTCTAATGTATTTGGTAAAGCCTGTATTGCTCATATGATCACTATTTAAATGTTTGTAATTCTGTGTGTTTGTTCCTTCCCTGATATCTATGAGGGTATGAAACACATCTATTTGCTGCATCCCCAGCATCTAGCAAAGTGCCTGGCACAGAGTAGGTACACATATTTAACATATGTTCATTCAGTAAACTCACGCATGAATGATTTAGAGTCCTTTTCATTTTTGCACTTAAATCTTAAATTCATATTTATTTTTGCCTCCTTGAAAAGTTGTAATAGTAAAAATTAGTTAACTGTTTACACATCAAAGGGGCATTTTTTGAAACATCTAAGTATCTAATAGGTAGATGGCTAAATTATGGTAGAATATAGAATACTATGGGAATGCATTCCATGTATTCTATATACTGCAAGAGGATCTAGATGGCTAGATAGCAAAGAATTAACAGGGGTTGTCTCTAGGTAGATGGGATTGTGGATATTCTTTAAATTCTATTGATTATATTTTCTGATTCTTATGTAAGGAATGTGCATTGCTTTTACAAGGAGGAAAAAGTACAAGAAATAAAACAATGTATATTACAGATCATTTATCTTGTACCATCTGTCGCTAGGCACTTAAGGTTATCTTCTCAGCTAATTTTCTAAATTTGCCCTCCTCTCTTTTTGAACATTTAAGTAGTTTCCAACCTCTCAGCATTCCAAAATAGCATAATTGAGTTAAAAGAGATGTGTGATTTAAAAAGAAACTCGAAGTAGAAAAAAAAAAGTTAACTGGAATCTAGTGACTAAGAATATTAATTTCTCAGCATGTTGCCATGTTAAATACATAGCTTTGCTGTCAATCATAGTTAACTTTTGGTCTCATTTTTGCCCTTGGCTTTTCCTTTGTTATACATACGTTTTTTTGACAGTTCATGAATACCTCCCCTTGTAAGTGTTCCCTGTTTTGCACTTGTGCTTGGGATGTTTGCAAGGTGGCCATTGTTGAATATCATTTCTTTGTCTGCAAAGGCAGCTCCAGGAACAAGAAACTTTGTAAAGATGGCTTTTGACATGGGTTGCCTGTGTCCCCACCCAAATCTCATCTTGAATTTTAGTTCCTATAATCCACATATGCCATGGGAGGGAACCTGTGGCTTTATAAAGGGCAGTCCCACTGCACACACTCTCTTGCCTGCCACCATGTAAAACATGCCTTTGCTCTTCCTTTGCCTTCTGCCATGATTGTGAGGCCTCCCCAGCCATGTGGAACTCTGAGTCCATTAAAACTTTTTCTTTATAGATTACCCAGTCTTGGGCATTTCTTCATAACAGTATGAAAATGAATAGTTTTTTTTTAAAAATTAACATTTGGGAATAGAGGTATGAATGTGTAAAGTTTGTTAATTCATTAACTCAATAATCTATAAATGCTTTCTCAAAGATCCAGAAACTTCACAATCCAATGACCTCTTAAAGACCCCACCTCTCAGTACTGCCACACTGGGAATTCAGTCTCAACATGTGTTTTTGGAGGGGACATTCAAACCATAGCCCCTTTTTACTCCAGTTCATACCACCCTAGCATGTCCTCCTCCCTCAGTCCTTGACTACATACGCTAAGTACTCTATTCATTAACAGGTATAACGAGGTGAGGTGACACACCATGTTGGAGTCCAGGCTCCACCAGTTACTGAAGTTTAGGCACTGTGGGCACTGAACTATGTCCTTGGGCATGCTGCCCAAATTCTGAGCTTCAGCTTCCTTGTCTGTAACTAGTAACAGAACTTGCCTTGCAGAATAATGGTGCGGATGACATGAGGTGACACCTGTAAACACTTAGCACTAGCTCATTCTGTACATGCTCTCTCTGTATTAGCTATTATGATTATCATTAAATAGAAGGAAGTGGGAGAGTATGTTTGGGACTAAAGCGCCAATGGACCACATCAACTCCATTGTCCCTGGTTTTGTCCACTGTCTATCTTATGCTGACTGCCAGGAGCTCTAGGCTGTGAACTTGCACACAGCAATATAGACTGGGACCCAGAAGCTCCATTCAGGCTGGATGCTCCAAAGCAATCAGAATTGTCTAGTCCTCTCTGTATAACACAGTTGTGGTGAGCAAAGAGTTACAACATGAATTATTAGCATGAAGCTAACCCCCATGCTGAGAAGTTTGCATTCTACTTCAACAGGCCCCAACAGCACTGCTTAGGTCAGAGTCCCCTCCTTCAATGAAGCCCCTTTCTCAGATATCACTATCCCACCCCACTCCCCACCCCACCCCATTTGCTCTTGCTCTGTCCTCTTCTCACCAGCCCAGATTTGTTCTTCTTGTGCCCACAGTTTGTTCCTTATAATGCAAAACTGCACACAGTTACTCCTGGGGAGGGTCTTGCTTACTTCTGCAGAAACCCTGGATACTGTAAATTAGTGGCGAGAAGTCAGCACCTTGTCTTTCGGTGTGCAGAAACGTCTCCATATTGCTCCTTCTTTTGGACATATCTAGTCCTCTTGACTAAATTGCACTCCTTAATCTAATGCATAAAATCTAATGCTTAAAAGAAAAAAGCATGAAGTCATTTTATCTATGGGGCTTATTAGGCAATCAAGTGTTTTATTGAGCTTTTCACATTTAACTCTTCAGTTCTTGTATTAGCTTCATTAACCATTGTAATGATTGGTAAAAATCGATGTTCTCACATACCAATTAGTTCAAATATTAGTAATTTTCATTGTAATGCATTATGGGGCAGTTTTGGAAACTTACATTTTAAGCCTTTTGTTGGTATATATTTAGAATTTTTCGTATTTATTTCTAGTCTGTTTTTGATCTCTTTAATTTTCTGGCAATCATTTTTCTCTACCAATAATATTAATAAGATACTCATTCATTAAATGCCTAGAAATAAATATTCATTTAAAAATATAGGCTGGGCACAGCAGCTCACGCCTATAATCCCAGTGCTTATGAAAGAGAAAGCAGAAGAATCACTTGAGATCAGGAATTCAAAAACCAGCCTGGGTAGCATAGTGAGATCACAGCTCCATAAAGTGTAAATATATAAAATTTATATAAAAATATATCAAATTTAAAATAAAAATGTAAATGCTGAATTATTTCAAGTATAGATTGCAAAATAGTTTATATAGTAAAAGCCTGTTTTGTTGAAAAATAATCATCCATTTATACATGTGAGTGAAATGAATTGAAAATATTTACACCTAGGAATTAAAACTAATTGTCTATGATTTTGTGGATAATGGAATTTTTCTTAGATTCAGCCACTTCTCGTATTTTCTGTAATGAGTTTATATCATTTCTGTCACAAAGAAAAAAAGTAACATGATGGGGATGGAGCTTTTGTTTTGCTTAAATGCCTTTCTCACTTACTTTAGCCCAGGCTTTTTAAGCTTCATCCCTCTGGTTTGGTTATCTTATAAAGGCATGAACGTCATTCTATTGTTTAAAAAAATTCTTACATTGGAATCTAAAATGCTTTCTAATTAATCCCCTATTGATGGATACTTAAGTTGTTTTAACATCTTTAAATCATAGATAAGACAGAAAATAATAATTGGCTGAGAATTCATTAAAAATATAGAAGCAAAAAATGGGGAACACTGCAATTCTGGAAAAAGATTAATAATGTTTTAAGGCATAATGAGGAGTTAGAAATTTGCTTAAGAACATGCCAGAAATACTAACCCCTGGAAATCCAGTGACTGGAAATACTGACTTTTACAAATGATCATCTTGACCAATTTGTATTTGGTTGAATTGGTATTGGACAAATAGTAGGTCGTTGCCACGACCACAAAGGGGAAGAACAAAGTGTGTTATTCTGGTATGGACTGAGGCGCAGGTTCTGACTCTAATAGCAATGAGCCACCAAATTTACTCCCCCATACAATAAAGGGGGTAAGAAACAACACTACTTACTCCTAGGGTTTTGTGAGAGTTGATAGAGAATATATATTAAGTACCTGGCACATTAATGGTATTTCCTACCTTCCCCCCTCAATATTTATCACATTGAATTGTATGTATACATATGCATGAAAATCTCAGGGGAGTATGATTTTTAATAAGGTTTAGCTTAAATATATCCTCCAAACCAAATAACGAATACACTGTATAATGAGGAAGGGACACCTTTGACTTTATCACTCTTAATACAGTAACTGAAAATGAGTGGTTTCAAAGGTTCTTTCTGGTCAGAATGGAAATAGCACAGACAAAAAATATTATAGAAAGATAAGTGTAGGAGATAGGGTTTTGGCTACTGATGAAATTATGGTGGTTCAGTTTGGTATCTTCTTGAACTTGTGCTCAGATTCTATCTCTTGTGGACTTAGGGAACTAAATCCGATTCTGCTTCTGTTGCCACAACCTCTTTAAGGACTGTCCCTTCAACAGGTGCTGCAGACTTGCACAAGAAGGGAATCACAGAGACCTCCAATTTGAGTTTTTGCCTGATGCTCATTTTTGAACAGATCACAAAGTTTTCATGCAATGAGATTGTCTCAGGGAAGGCATTTTCCTTCCTCAGTTGGGCTTCTTCTCAAGTCCCCAGATGTGGTTCAAATACTCTACTTAATGTTGTCTCTTCTGTGACTACTGTGGCTTTGGCCCTTCAAGTTGGAGACAGACTGCAGAAAATGTTGTCCTCAGACCAATCAAGACAATATAGAATGCATCCCTACTGTTCCTTACCGGCCATGGAATAGCAGAATTTTGTAGACTAAGAAATGAAAGCATTTGGAGTTGGATGAGCAAATAGGATATTTAGAGTTGGAGGACCAAGACAAGTGGGATACCAGTTGTCTTTCCACGGCTGTCTCACTGCTAATCTTGTTAAAAGACAAATAATTAAAATTTTTCTTTAAAAACTTTAAATCTTCACAATAGCATGAGAATAGTAACAAACTCAATGAAGGAGATTAAAGACTTGTACACTAAAAACTACAAAATATTGCTAAAATAAAGAGATGGAAGCTACCCAAGTGTCCATCAGTGGATGAATGAATAAACAAAATGTAGTATATACATACAATGGAATATTAGGTCTTTAATGAAGAGACATACTGTTTACGGATTAGAAAACTGTATTAAGATGTACATTACTACCCAGAGCAATGCAGATTTAACACAATCTTTATCAAAATCCACATGGCATTAGTTATGCAGATATATAATTTATCCTTAAGTTCACATGACATTTCAAGGAATCTGAAAAACCAAAATAATTTTTGAAAGAAAAACACACTTGGAGGACTCACACATTCTCATTTGAAAACATTACAAAGCTACTGGAATCAAGAGTGTGGTACCAGCATAAAGACAGATGTATAGATAAATGGTATAGGATAGAGAAACCAGAAATAAACCCTCACATATATAGTCCAATGATCTTTGATAAAGGCTTGAAGACCACTCTATGGAGAAAGAACAGTCTTTTCAACAAATGGTGTTGGATAAACTGAATATCCACATCCAAAAGAGTAAGGCTGAATCTTTTTCTTATATTGTATATAGAAATCAACTCAAAATGGATTAAAGATAGAGTGCAAAACCCAAAAATATAAAATTTCTGTAAGGAAACACAAAGGGAATGCCTTATGACATTAGATTTGGCAAATTATTTCTTGAATATGACACCAAAGCACACGCAACAAAAGCAAAAAGACAAATGAGACTACATCAAACATAAAACATCTTATACATCAGACATAAAACATTTTGTGCATCAAAAGACAATCAACAGTGAAAAGGCAATCTATGGGATGAGAGAATATTTTCAAATAATATTGTGAATATATAAAGGACTCCTACAACTCAAAAAAATCTTAACACAACTTAAAAATGGGCAAAGCACTTGAACAGACATTTCTTCAAAGATGATATACAAAGAACCAACAAATGTTTGCAAAGATGCTCACTATTACTAACCTTAGAGAAATACAAATGGAAACCACACTATCACCTTACACCCATTAAGATGGCTACTATAAAAAATGCCACCACCTGAAAACAAGTGCTGGAGAGTATACGGGCAAACTAGAGCATTTGTACACTGTTGGTGGCATTGTACAATGGTGTAACTGCTATATAAGATAGTATTAAAATGAAAAATAAACTCCCTTATCTAGCAATTCTGAGTATTTACCTCAAAAACTGAAAACAGGGTGGAAGAGATATTTGCACACCAATGTTCATAGAAGCACTATTCACAACAGTGAAGAGGTGGAAGCTACCCAAGTATCCATCCATGGATAAACGGATAAACAAAATGTAGTGTATACATGCAATGAAATATGATTTGGTCTTTAAAAAGGGAGGAAATTCTGTCACGTGCTATATAGATAAACCTTCATGACATTATGCTGAGTGTAGTCAGTCATTAAAAGATAAATACCATATAACTCCATTTATGTGAGGTATTTAAAGTAGTAAAATTCATTGAAACAGAAAACAAGTTCTGGTGATGTCCAGTGGATTGTGAGGGGGGGAAGTGGAATTATTTAATGAGTATACAGTTTCAGTTTTGGAAGATGAAAACGTTTTGAAGATCTATTTCACAAAGTGAAACATAGTTATATATGTGCAAAATAGACAATGTGAATATACTTAACACTACTGAGCTGTACACTTAAAAATGGTTAAGAAGGTAAATTTTATTCATGTTTACAACAAAAAAATGCCTAATTAAAAACCAAAACTATCTTAAGGATAGAAAAGTGTGTAAGACAGGGAGGCAAGTAAGTTTCTAAATAGTTTGAGTCTGTTTTGTGCTGCTATAACAGAATACCACAGAATGTGTAATTTATAACAATTTTATTGGCTTACTGTTCTGGAGCTGGGAAGTCCAAGAATGAGGGGTCAGCATCTGGCGAGCCTTCTTGCTGCATAATTCCATGATGGAAGGCAGAGAGGCAAGAGAGTGAGAGGGGGCCACACTCTTGCCTTTACAACAACTTCAACCCATGAGGCTGGAGCCCCCATGACCTAATCACTTTTTATAGTAAAGGTCCCACCTTTTAATGCTGTTAAAATGGCCATTAAATTTTAACCTGAGTTTTTGGAGACAAGCATTCAAACCACAGCAGTCCCTGAACAAGTTTATCCTTTTCTTGTTGTATTTGACATTGCTATTGACAGTACTGGTCATATTGTAATGTTTGTATAGAGATGTGTCCAGTTGTTTGTCCCTTCATTGAACAATCTGAGATTGCTGTTCTTGAGTTTTTATAACTTTATACTGTTGCCATCTTTCTCATCAGGGTCTCCCATGAAAGTCAGTGATATTTTCTTTCTTCTCTTGAATTCCAGTTGCAGCTTTAATCATCACTTGCTGCTTTTGTGTATTACATTTACCAAGCTTGTTCATGGTTTTATCTTCTAGTTTTCTCGGCCCACGAAAGGCTGGAATTACATACAGTGTAATTTAGGTTGCCTCTGAAAAAAATGTTAAGAGGATCTACTGTAAGAGTTTAGGTATCTGTTATTTTCACATTGTTCTAATTTTTGGCATTTTCCTGCATCCTTGTATATATTCTAGTTATATGATTTTTATCAGATAAGAAGCTTGCATACAAAGTGTATGTATATGAAACTATTTTTATGTAAATGTGTATGTGCATAATTACAATTTATGCCCATGATTTGAAAAAACTGATACTTTATTGCTCAAGAGATACATGTATAAACAGAATTGGCGGGTAAGTCCCAGTTGAAAGGAATATGACAGCTTTCTACTCACTTCACTGCACTGGGAATGTGATTGACGTCTAACCCTTAGGGAAAGGACAACGCCTATGCTTTCCCTCCTTTTTCCATTTTCACTGCTCTCATAAGAGTTCATAGAACAGCTTACAAGGGAGTGGCCAGTTATGTTTCTCTTTTTTTTACATGCATGTAATTTTTTAAGAGCTTTCTTGAGATCTAATTTATATTCCACAAAATTGACAAATTTGAGAGTACAGTTCTATTTTTAACAAATTTGCAGTCATTTAATCCTCACCTCCATACAATATTAGAGTATAGTCATCCCTCTGTATCCAGAGAATTGGTTCCAGGACCTCCTAGTACCAAAATCCACAAGATGCTTAATTCCTTTTATATAGAATGGCATAGTGTTTGCATGTGTATTAGTCCATTCTGACACTGCTATAAGGACATACCTGAGACTGGGTAACTTATAAAGGAAAGAGGTTTAATGGACCCACAGTTCCTCATGGCTGGGGAGGCCTCACAATCACATGGCAGAGGCAAAGAAGGAGCAAGGGCACATCTTACATGGCAGCAAGTAAGAGCGTATGGGCAGGGGAACTGCCTTTATAAAACCATCAGATCTCAGGAGACTTATTCACTATCACAAGAACAGCACAGGAAAAACCCGCCCCCATGATTCAATTAATTCCCACCAGGTCCCTCTCATGACACACAAGGATTATGAGAACTACAGTTCAAGATGAGATTTGGGTGGGGACAGAGCCAAACTATATCAGCACATATCCTGTGCACATCCCCCTGTATACTTAAACCATCTCTCGATTACTTATAATGCTTATTACAATGTAATTTATATGTAAATAGTTGTTACCCTATATTTTTTAGAATTGTATTTTTATTGTACTGTTATTGTTTTTAAAAATATTTAATATTTTAAAATACTTATTGAATCCATAGATGTAGAACCCACAGTTGGAGAGGACTATTTTCATGCATGCATTTAAAAAATTGCTGTGCTTTTCTTCTGCTGCCTTAATACATACCTCTTCCTTTATGCCAGCAGTGTCTGCCTGGGAAAGATTCTGATCTTTTAAGTAGAATGCAAGGAGAAAGGCAGTTACTATTTAGACTCAGGCAGTCAAAATAGGAGTTTCAAAGCAAAACAAGTTTTATCATTCCGGCTACTGCCGTGGGCTTTCTAAATTCTTTTATTTTCCCTTTAACTTAACCAATTTGGCCTAGAGAACCAGATTATGGAGTTTTGCTCCTGGTGCAGAAGAGATATTTTTGACACCTTCAATGGTTATCTATGAGGCTACCGTCATGAAAAAGCAATATTTAATGCAGGCAAAGTCACTGAAAGATCTCCATTTCTGCATGAGGTGACAATGAGAAGAGAAAAAGGATTAAGGCGAGAGGTCAGTGCAGAAATGCACGTTCTTGATTTCTTATTACTTGAGATGGAAGCAGGGGTAGAGAGACAGTGGATGGTTATATGGTAGTTTTATGGAAATATGGTAAGCAACAACAGAGGCCTTTATCAGCTTCTCTTGGAAGAGGTCACCTTGCAGACTTATCAAAGCCAAAGTGGTAGCTCACTGAAGTAGGATGGAGAGGGAGAGCCTGTACCGATCTCTTTAAGGGGTAGAGGTGATTCAGAAAAGGCTTTTTGTCCTCAGAGGAGGGTGGATTGATTGAGCACCCTTGGTCCTCCCAATGGGCTTTCTCTGACGAGGATGAAGGCAAAAAGCTATGGGATGAATTTACTCTTTTGGAGAGCCAAAGAAGGATGTGGCGTAAGCCAAGAAATGTCTATACCATCACCGAAAGCCAAAGTGAGACCACCTCATCCAGAGAGAACTCCGGTCTCTGACTAACATGAGAGAGAAGAGGCCATGAGTATGTGCCCCACATGACTGTCAGGTGCGAATGCAGTAGAGATGTAGACAAGGGAGGTTGCCCAGGGACAAAGGTGCCAGTCAGTGCACACTGCACTGATCCAAGGACTCCATCACTCTTCCTCCACCCTGAGGTTGAATGAGACATTCTTTTCTCCCTATGTACTGATAAGTCATCAAGAAAGTATTAGAAGTAGAAATCTGATATATCAAACACGTTTACACAGTTCAACAGAAGATTGCCTAAACGAATTAGTATATCTGTTCATGTTTTAACCAGATTGGACTAAATAGATACCTTTTTTCAGCAACGTGGGCTCATGTGGAAGACAAGATTAATTAAAGAGCAAAATAAAAATACTATGTTTTCTCTATATACCCGAGTGTCATAAAAATAGCACAATAGCCTTAAAACAAATGTAATTCACTGATTCAGCTAGTGCCTTGCCACTGGCACCGTTTTTGGAGGAGAGCAGTTGCCAAAGGTAAATATGTGCAAAGCTGCGTCTCTGGCCTGTGAGTGGAGTGTCCTGTGGTAAGTGAGGCTCAAAAGTTCTGCATTTTGTAAAGAAGGAAAAAGAGATGGGTGTCAGATGTCTATCAGTCATAATTTTAAGCCAAAGTATTATGCATTCATTCCAGTCTTCAAGCAAAATAATTTACAGAGATACTTGACAGAAAATTGCATTTCTATACCTAAAGTCGGTTTTATGGGCCTAAAGACTACCTGCTCCTGTTCTCCATCACTTCCTTCCCTGAGCTACTTCCATGAAGGTCTTGGACAATTTTAGAAATTTATGGTTCTGAAGAACACTCATAACGACCACTTTTAGAAATGGTAAAATGTGATCTTTGTTAATTACATAGATAAGAACTTAATTTTTAAAAATGGCCGTTAGCCGTAGAATCATTGTTAGAGTGACAAGGTATTTTGTAGAGCATTATTTAACTGAGAGTATCATTTAGCCAGAAGGGTTAAAGTATTTGCAGCCACAGAGCTACTCAGAGCCAGAGTCAGGACTAAAACTCATACCCCCAACTCGAGAGTTCCTTTTGTGCATATCATCGGGGCAGGCAATTCAAAGCAAGAAACCAGACCTGTAAGATATTGATCAAATCATAGTTGGAATTTACATGTGTTTCTACCAGCATCTGAGATTTTTTGGTATAATGTTAATAATTACAGCATTCAGTACCTTCTTTATGTTAAATATTGTAGAGCAACTATCTAAATTACTTGATGACAGCAAGCCACTGCTAAATAAATATTAAAATCTATATGGTTAATGCTACAGCATTCACACGTCTTAAATTTCCAGACTTCAGTTTTTGCCTATTAAACAGACAAATGCCAAATGAAAATTCTCCCTTTGCTGACGTTGTAAGCTGATTAGACTATTCCCAATTCAGCACTCTGTATGCTGTGTTGTTTGATCTTCCCATACTTTGCATTGACTTACAAAATCAATAGAGACTTAGTTGATATTTTATGACATATCTGATTTTTCAGTGCTATGTGGGCCAAAAAATATACCCAAGCAATATGTTTCCTTCATATGCATTTTCATCATGGTATTTTCTGTCATGACACTCAGTTTATTTCAGTACCTAATTTGTATGATGCCGTGATAGAGAAAGAAAATCTATGAAAAATTGGATTTCCTAATATTAGTCAGTGGGCTTATTTTTCAAGTTGATGGCACAACAAAAGAGAATTTTAGAAAGTAATTGCAGAACCTAAGTTTGATGACAGAGTTTGATGACCGTTTTATTCAAAATTGTTCAATACAATATGTCAGCTTAGCATTTGATTGTTCTTTTATTGTTTCATGTGTGTTATCCAATCTTCCTGGTGAGAGAGGCTGCATAGTTTCATGGAAAGAGATGTCACAATCGATCATAGTTTGATTATCAGCTCTGCTATTTACTATATCAGCTACATGATCTCCATAAAGTTAACTAACCTCTCTGATCCTCATTTCCGTATTTGTAGAACTGGGTATGATACTTGCCTTATAGGGTGCTATGAATATTTACCCAAAAACATGCAGTATAAGTGCCTAGTAAGTCTATTTCTGGTCCATTGACATAAGGTGACTCCAGGGAGACAGCCAAATAGAGGATGCATTATAGAGTAAGGTATCTATCACTGTGGGTAACTAAAGCTAAATCCTGCTGGGTAACTCTGGGTGTTAATGAAAACTAGTGTTACCGCATATGAAGAACAAGAAAGCTGGGTATTAATACATCAATTTTTTATCACTTATTGGTTGAAGGATGCTGAGATATCAGCATTCATTTTTCAGAGCTTCACACTTGCCAAAAGAGTGGACAGAGTAGGTTCTAACCAAAATAGGCTACAGGCAAAGATATAAAGATGCTAGCATTTGGAAATTAGATGGCCTGTGCATGAAAGAGACACCTGAAGAAACACTGTTTTTCATTTTTTTTTTAATTGATGAACTTTTGTTTTCTTGGCTCCCCATGCAGAGGTATGCTGAATCCACCTCATACTTGTTCATTACAAGTGTTAAATATTCAGAAATGTTACTAGCCAGTCTTAAAATTGGCCATGAAATTCGCCATGATTGGGGTCTTTACACCATAGAAATAGGCAAGTGCTCTTGGGGTCTTTTCTTCAGAAATCAATTTATCAGTACACATTACTGTCTGTCCGTATCCCATCTCTTTCCATAAATGGAGAATGGCGGGGTGGGTGGGTTACAATCATAGGCTTGAGAATCAGATAGACCTATTCGAATTTGATCTGATACCTTTTAGCTGTGTAGCCTTGGGCAAGTTACTTGTCTTCCGAGTTTTAATAACCTAATCTATAAAATGGGATGTTAGTATGTAACTTACACAGCTTTTGTGAAGAATACAGTAATAGATGTACAGAACATTATGGAGTATGGAATGTATTATAGGAATTAGACCTTACACGATTGTGATAGGAACTGAAGAAGAAAACATTCATAAGGGAGAATTGGAAATCAGAGATAAGTCACAAATTAGCCTTTCTGAAGAATTGGCAAGAATGGCCAAGGTGGAGCTTGTAGCAAAATCTGGGAATCCAGGCATGTCCATTTGCCAAAGGATAATAGTAAAGTGGACTGGAGAAACTTTCTTTTGCGTGAATGACATCTCTGAGATCAATAACGAAGCATCTAGATGAGAAAAGAGGATAAACTGCAATATGCTAGCATGTCTGTATCTATCCATCACAGCATTTGACCTCAAAGAGAGGCTGGACCACTGCTTCACTTCTACCATAGAGTGGAGCCAAGGGCCACAGAGAACACTAGATTAGGAAACCACCCCAGAGGGCAGAATCAGACCCTATTTAATATCTGAAGTATTTGCCCAGCAGGATTTCAGAACTGCTGTAAGCCAGTGATTGCCCTCTGCCTCCTATTCATTCCTGAGAGTGTCTGCAGAAATTGTCCTGGCCTGCATCACTATTGTATGATGTGTGTGGCATCTGATAACTTGTATTTTTAGTTCAGGGGTCTCTGGACCAAGAACATAACAGACCTGTCTTGTCTTCCTGTAGACAAGACACAGATCATGATATTCTAGACTTCAAGCCTAATTCTATAAGATTTCGGGAGGTCCTCGTATGGGATCGAGCATATTATGTGGATAACAGGGATATGAATAATTTTGGTCAGAGGCTGACTACAATATATTGCAAAATTGGTTTCAAAATCCTTCCTTCCTAGTATGCCTACCGTTTTGCAATGTGACACTGCCTTCTGTCATCAAGAGGTGAGCTTTTTTCTTCTTCTTTATATCCTTGAGTCTGGCTGCTTTTGTGACTTGCTTTGACCGCTAGGCAGAAGTGATATTTGTGACAAATAGAGATCTCAAAAGGTGCTGTAGTTTTTGCCTTTACTGTCTTCAAAGCTGTTATTACTTTGTGAGGAAAACCAGTCTAATCTCTTTAATAAAAGCCTAGAGAGAAAGACCCAGCCATCTTAATCTTCCTGGCTAAGCTCAGCTCTAAGCCAGTGCGTAGAAGTCGGATGCAGTTGTGTGAGTGGGCCTAGGCAAGACCAGAATTACCCACAAGACAATTATGTATATTGATGCTGCTTTAAGCTACTAAATTTTTGGTTCATTTTTGGTCTACAGATAGCTGATATACCCTTCAAGTAAATTTTTTTTCTGCTTAACTTAGCCAGAGTGAGTTTGTTTGTATCTTCAAAGAGTTGTTTTGTATAAATGTGCTCCTGTTTACAAAGGACCTACAGAATATGGCATAGAGTAATAGCACTAAATAAATGCTAGCTATGATTGTATGAAATAGGTTCTAGATGCTTACGAGAGGCGGAATGTAGGTAACACTTAGTGGATCTGATGAATCTTTAGAAAGGGTTACACAGGCTTCAGTCAATCTCTGTGCCATCAAACCTTGGTTCTCTAGAATTCAAAATGAGGACATTTGCTAACTGATCTGTATGTAAGTGCTTGTAAAGCTAGAAGATCCCTAAGTCTTATACATAATTGGCCAAAAACATCCTTGGCACATATCCTAGATGGTTCCAAACCCGTATCTCAGTGAGTTTTAGCTGAAGAATAACCCAGGCCAGTGTCTCTCTGATCTCTTAGGCAGTGTTCTGTGAATACTTCATTTCTCGACATGACAGTAGCAGTGAGATATGTGGACATCCCCCAGGACACCTGAATTTACCATTCCGGTGGTACCATCTATAATGTAGTTTATGTTACTGTGGTGACTCCCAGGAAGCTACAATTTTTAGAATATTGGCTCCAATTTTACATAGAGGTGAAGCTGAATCTGTGTGGCATAAAGGGATATAAGTTTCAGCCACACCCTCTTCACTACTTCACTAAGCAATTCTGATCTGGCTCCAGATTTGCAAACCCTACTCAGCAGGTAACAGGGTCCTCCCTCCCTAGAAGGCAGTTTAGACCATCTGTTTTAATTTAAATATACCCCTTGGAAAGGTTTTACTGCCATTCCAATGAGCTTCTCAATATGTATTTTCCAATCACATTTAGAAACTCTGTAAAGGAATTTTGGTAAGTAGTTTTCTGTATCTGAAGGTGGCTACATGTGAATGTCACAACACGTGTATTGAGAAGCAAGAGAGCTGAGAGTAATTGCCCTCTGCTCACCTAGAAAATGATTCACCAAAGCCCTAAGGAGGAGGCAGAACCCTGGGCAGATATGCCCCATATCAGAGTTAATCAACAGATGATGCAAATGAGGCACCCATTTATAGCATTTATTTAAATTTTCATTTAAATTGCTGGTTAAATGGAATGCATTTAAAATCCTGAAGTCAACACTTGAGCAAATTGGTTTCAAAACTATATATTAAATTGTAACACATTGCAATTTAATATATACTTCTGAGATAATTGCTTATTGCTTTAGGAGTACAAAAATATATCCAAATAGTTTAGTGTTGTTTATAAGACACAGAAAGCAATATCTTCTTATCTTTTGTGGAAAAAAGTAGAATATGGTAATTATTAACATGGCATCTGGAATCAGGCTGCCTGTCTTTGAATTCTGGCTCCACCACTTACTAGCAATATGACTTGGGCAATTCTCTTTCTCTAACTTGTTTTCTTATCTATAAAATAGAGTTAATAAAGATACTGTCATCATAAGGCTCTTATGAGGATTAAATGAAATAACCTATATGAAGTATATAGCTCAGTACCTGGTCCATTGTAAGTATCCATTAAATATTAACTGGCCGGGTGCAGTGGCTCACGCCTATAATCCCAGCACTTTGGGAGGCCGAGGTGGGTGGATCACAAAGAGAGAGAGATCATCCTGGCCAACATAGTAAAACCCTGTCTCTACTAAAAATACAAAAAATTAGCGGGGCATGGTGGTGCATGCCTGTAGTCCCAGCTACTTGGGAGGCTGAGGCAGGAGGATTGCTTGAACCTGGGAGGTGGAGGTTGCCGTGAGCAGAGATCACACCACTGCACTCCAGCCTGGTGACAGAATGAGACTTCATCGAAAAAAAAAAGTTAACATTATAATAAGTGCAGTTATATTTTTGCTTCTGTTATGCCCCACTACAACTAGAAAAGCTACTGCAGAAGATAGACTTACTCAGGTGGCTTGTGTCAGTGGCTTGCATTATATTTCTTTTTTGCAGCACTGCCCTGGACTCTTTTTGCTATGACTGCACTATACAAACTGAGCTCAAGCATCCGGAAGTGACATGGGAAGAATGTTAAAGATGAGAAAAAAAACAGCATATTTATTTTCTGACAGAAACTGGTTGACCTTCAATTTCTGGAAAACAGCGTAGATAGATGACAGACTCTGAAGATTGAGAGAGGATACGTAGCAAGGTGTGTGTCTAGTTGGTTTTAGTTTTCATCAGTTGGAAATGGCTACCGAATCCAAGCTACTCAGAGTATTCATTATGGCTCTCTAGTTTCACGGAGCACAGAATGACTCTTGCTTACCAAAAGGGGGAAGTTTATCAATAGTATCCTAAAAAGCTCACAGAATTAGAGAGAAATAACTAGGTCTCGAATAAGACAGGAACCAAGGTGACTCTGCAGATCTGGAAAGCTTAGAACTTAGAGATACCTGCAAAAGGGTCTTTACTTAACTGACAGTATTACCAAGACCCTATTCTATGGGAAGGATCGTTCTAGTTGAGATGCTAGTTAGGCCAAAAATGCCCTTTGGTAAACATGCAACTAAAAACAGGCCTTCTCTTTACTCAGCCATAAATGGCAGAAATCACCGAAGTTACCATTAAAGCAATGAGTGATACCTGGTATTTTATCAATGTATATTGATGAGAAAAGGATGAAGAATAAGAAATGACAAAAGGCTAAGATGTCAGGAGGTGGCAAATGCCAACAGAAACTAACTTTGGTGACAGTGGGTAATGAAGAGAAGAAAGAGACAGTGAGTACAGCTCCTGAGGAAAATACTGCTCTGTGGTGTATCAGTATCTGTATCAGTACCTAGCGCTGAACCACATTAAAGCATATGATCAGGTTAAGTTCTCCAACCTGGGACTGAAGGACAGGGATAAAATTTACTGAATGGGTATGCCAAGTCCGGTTTCTTTCATGGAGCCCAATTTCATAAGTCTTTTCAAGCTTAATTTGTACCCATCATAGAAGTTTAAAAGATGTAGAAATAGGTTGGTGGGTGGAGGTGATTTAGAGAGCTGCCTTATCCATATGACAAGCTAAGATGTAAATTAACTAGACATCATGTCCCATATTCAAGTAATGTTTGCTCAATAGGAGTAAATGTCTCTGAAAAATCTACTCTCCCGAAAAGATTAGGTTATCTAATCCTGGCCTTAGTGCCCAAAGAAAAATATTACTGAAATTAAAGCAAGTAGGGTTTATGGTATACTATGTATTTCTTGGCTCTTGGTAGAGCACTTTCAGCTATTTTTCTGGCTGTTTCGGAGACTCCCTTCTGAGGAGCACGTTCTCCCGGAAGCTGGATGGTGTTTATAAATCTGGCTCTTTGGTTCATTGGGGTGCCTTGGTGTTTCAGCAGCATCAGAATTATCCGACTAGTATCTGAGATTCTAACATAATGTAATCTCATATCATAAAACTCTGGGTGATGGGAACATGTTACGTCCCAGAAATATGACATGTTCGTCTGTGCTCTGCGAGAAAGGAGCTGATGCACAAAGTGATTTTCTCCCATCTTATTCTGTCGCCTTATATCCAATGATCATTTTTAGAACATAGGCTTAACTGGAGGATAGAAAAGCTGTCTATCCATGAACAATTGTAGAGCTCTTTGCAAAGATACAGGATACCTGGCTCAAATTCAGTCTGTATTATAGGGGAGAGTATAAATAAATGTAAACCTACCATTCTGTCTACTATTTAGTTTATGTCCTCCCTCTCCTTGGCCTAGATTATCGCCATCATTTCTCTCTCCCTTCAATTCTTGGTTTCCCACCGAAACCCTACACCAGTCCCCACTTTTTCTAAGGCAGTTTTCTTATCCCATCAACAGCTTTCAGTGACCTCCTATTGCTCACTCAGTATGTCACATGTAAACTCCTCAGTTTCTACTGAAGTCCCTGCAAGGTTGGTGTCTTTGACTCCTTCTCTCATTTACAGACTGGTTCCTGGACACACAGACACGCACACGCGCATGGGCACACACTTTTCTGCCTTAGTTCACGTTGCTTTTTGTCCTGAATGTCCATGGCATGATGCTTGTTTTTATGTCATCATGACCAATTCCTATGAAGTGGTCAAAATGTTGATCTTCCTATGCCCCAGCATTCCCCAGATCAGTATAGGGGGGTCCATCGGTCACCATCCAGCACGTTGTTGGGGCCTTAAACCCGAGAATTACTTTAGATTCTTTCTTTCTTGACTCCTACATCCAATTTATAAGCAAGTCCTTTAAGCTTTATCATTTAAATGTCTCCCAAGTTGCAGCATCTGCATCTCCTCTGCTACCACCCAGACCAAAGTTCCCATTATCTACTGCCCAGACTTCCACAGTAGCGACCTAGGCAGTCTCCCAATTTCCACTTCTATCTTTTGACAGTTCTTTCTCTATATGGCATCCAGAATAATCTTCCATAAATGAAAGCCAGTTCATGTTACTCCTCTGTTTAAAGCCCTTAAGTGGCTTCCTGTTGATTAGAGTAAAATGTGACCTTGCCTGATCTGCTCCCGGTCCCTACTTCCAAATCCAATTTCACCCTTCCTATCCCTTGCCCTCACACTTGGGCCACACTTGTCTGTTTCTACATCTTAAAGAGGCCATCTTACTGATTATTTGCATTTTCTGTTCCTTCTCCCTGGACCATTCTCTTTCCATATCATTTTGTGTCTGGCTCCTTCGCTTTTACAACTCGATTCAGAGTCTCCTGTTCAAAAACACCTTTTCTTAATCATATCTACAATAGCTCCTTGTCCTTATTCTATCAAGTCATTCAGGTATTTCTGTTAGAACATTTATCAGAGTCTGCATTATTATAATAATTTACGTTTGTCTTATTAATTACACATTATCCACCCCAACTAAATGTAAATTTTTCCTGTTCATTGCTCAACCTTGAATGCCTCACACAGAGTTCTATACATAACAGGCACTAAATGTAAGTCCTAGCTGAATGGCTAGATGGAGGTCTGTCTCAAATGCCACCTCTTCCAGAAGGGCTTTCTGCTTTTTACATTCAGAAGCAACACTCTTCTCTGGAATTTCAGTGTGTGTTTTGTCTGACCTCACATACTTTATGCCTTTTGGATAGGATTTCAAGTATTCATAAACATGTCTAATTTCCCTTATTGGATTTTGGGGTTACCATCTGTGTGTCTATTTAGTCTTGAAGTTTTCTATAGTGCCTGCCCTAACGTCTTGCACATAGTAGCAATTCAATAAATATTTTATGAATATTTCATGAAAGTATGAATAAGAGAAGTATCTAACTCACTGTGGATTTCGGCTAAGGAGAATTTGACCCCAAGATGAGACTAAAGAAATGATTAAAATTCTCTTATCTTGCTTTTTTAAAAATAAAAAGTTGGATACCCATCTCTAGCTGAAAAAGTTGTAAGCAGAGTTTTCTGTTTACTCCTTTGAATTCATGTTTGTGGATTGCACTGTGGAAACGGTTCAGCCTCGAAGCTTTCTATGATTCTATCAAATCACAGGGCTAGATCCAGAGACTAAGTTGCCACATTTGTTGCCACTACCCAAAGCTTCAGAGCTTCTGTCCCCACTGCTTTGTATTATTATTTAATACTTGTTTATTTCCCATAGTCTTCTTCCTTGTAGTTTGTTCATAGTTACCCTCTCATTGGCATGTCATTTTTAAGGCAACTAAAATGCCTTTAAAACCAGTGTGAAATTCAAAAGTGAGGCAAACAATCTATGAGGCCGATATGCCAGATTCATCAAACTAAATTAGGCATCCATTCTTTTGAGCTTAGAAGAAATACCTTAGAAAACTCCAGGACAGAAAATATCTATCTTCAGTTTTTTAAATCTCAACTTTCTTTTTCCCTGGCTTTCTAAATATTCTCTCCAGACTCTTAAGTTGAGAACAGAGACTCTGTGGTTTACTTCTGTATCCACAGGTACTAGACTGGGTGCTTGATACATAGTAGGCTTTTATTAATTTATTAATACTACCCCAGCTCTTTTCTCAAGCTTTGCTTCTCAGCCTGTCTTGGACTGGCCTACGGGATTCCCTAAGTCCCGACCCTCCTGCTTCCCTTGGTCTCCAGCGTTTGCACTAACTTTCTGAAGAGCTCCTTGGCCTCCCCAACTAGATGCCTGGATTCACTTTTGATTCATTGTTTCTCATTTTCTGTCCTTTGAAAGCAAACATTTTTTCTATTGCTAATTTACTCTTAACAATTAAAGAGTCTTGGATGGGAAACTTGGCTTTTACTGGCAGACTTTCTGACAAAATTCTAAGAGTGCTAATTATAACTTCTACCTGAGCCAAAAGTGTAATGTGGTGCCAAAAAAGAGTTCATACAGACTAAGCGTCATTAATAGTCATCATTTATCG
Source organism: Cacajao melanocephalus (assembly GCA_963573385.1). Classification (NCBI taxonomy): domain Eukaryota; kingdom Metazoa; phylum Chordata; class Mammalia; order Primates; family Pitheciidae; genus Cacajao; species Cacajao melanocephalus. Next base: position 63,136 of record CAUYLG010028676.1, read on the forward strand.
AGTTCTTTACACTCTCTCTGGCACTTTGTTCAGTACCCTGCACCCATTACCACATTTGACCCTTTCAGTGACTCATAGCTGTTTTCCCCATTTGCCAGATAAGAAATAGGGATCACACAGAAGTTAAATAGCATGGGTAAGGTCACAGCAGCAGAGTTAGAATTTGGGCCAGGATTTAAAGCTTAGGCTTTGGAATCCACTCTGGTGTCAATAAAAACTTTATTAATGAAATCATGGTGACCAGAGGATGAGAAATATGAGTTCACTATGTTGAGAGTTGGCGAGATCACACCTGGAATTGTGTGTGATGCCTCATTTTATAAGATAAAAGCAACTTGGTCCAGACTATGGACCACGGACTATCAGAAACCACTGGAAAAAGGAGAGCAGTTTTAACTGACAAAATAAAGAGTTAATAAAAGTCTTCACATATTTGGATTACAGTCCTGTGGAAGAACAATTACACGTACTTTACTCGTTTACTATAAAAGCCTATAGACATGACAGAAATGCACATTTGGAGTCACTCTCAGGATAAGTTTTGTGACTATTGAGAAAGTGACAAGGTGGGAGGTCTGGGCAACTGCCAGTGGGATGGATTTTTAAATTATTTATTACTGCAGATGTTCAAAGAGAAGGCAGGTCTTCTCATTCTGAAATCTTCCCCGACACCTCAACTTCTCCTATAACCATAATCCTTAATTTCAAATGTCTACATTGTTTACATTCAGAACATTTTATTGGTGTCTTCCACGTGGCACTACTTGACATCTATTATCTTCTATTGCCATTATTTAGCACTTTGAGGCTACCCATTATCCGAGTACAGTATTTCATCTTGCCATCATTATTAACTCCCCAAGGATGTCTTGCCAATGGTAGACACCCATTAAGCAGAATCTCATTGATCCTTCGTAGAACCTCAGTAACTACTTAGTGCTCAGTAAAAATTTACCTCAGTTTCACTACTCACTGGTTCTGTGACCTTGAGCAAGGCAGTTCAACCCAATTAAACCCTCTCTGTGCCTCAATTTTTCTCTTCTGAAAAACAGAGTAATCAGAGTTTGTTACATTTGTGAAACCGTAAAACTTTTAGAACATGGTCTGGGACATAGTAAGAACCATAGATATATCTTGTAATTCTTCAGCTCTGAACGTCTCAGTGATTGATGCGTATTTGTTCAGATAAATGCATAATTATTAAAGGATGAATAGTTGCCTAAAGGGGCTAAACAACTAAAGATCTGAAGTCTTGGAAGGACTTCAGAGGTCACCCAGAATAGCGATTCCCACATCCACTGCATGTTAGTGTATTTCAGTATTAGTATAAGTTGGAGTACTTGCTGATATTTTGGATCCTAGGCTCCATGTAGAATCCTTTTGGGCAGAAATCCAGGATTCTGAATCTGCATTAATTTTCCCAGGAATTTTTTAGAAGCTAGCAGAGTACTTTCCTCAGATGGGTTCCAGTTTCATAGATGAGGAAACAGGCACGGAGAGGTTGTATCATTTCAAGGTCAGAGAACTTGGGAGTGATCAAGTGGGACTAGAAGTCAGTTCTCATGTCTAGGCCACAGGTTGTGGAGGGAATTTTTGGATTGTGTGAATAGGTTAGATGAGATGACTTCCAAAGTAAACGTACAGTCAGCCAGTCAGTTCTCAGAGAGCCAGTTGCTGAACTGTTTCTGGAATTGTCAGTAAAATGAGACATGGCTTTTTTTGTGTATGTTTACAATCCGGTAGAAGAAATACAACCTCTACACAGGTAAGCACAGTGCAAGGTGGAAAGCAACAAGGCAGGAGGTCTGGGCAGCTGCCTACCACCCAGTGTGGGCTAAACTACTTGGCTACCATCTTGCTGTCTGAACATTGTGGAGGAAGTTCAGCTCTTCTCACAGGGAACCCCCTCCCACTGTGGTCCTCTCTTCCTGCCCCTCCAGAGGCGATAACTCACCAGCCACTTGGTCTAGAGTTTATTACCCTGGTCATTTAATCAATCTGAGTCGACCTCCCTCTACTGTCACAGCTTACCATTCCATGCAAGTTTCCTTTGTGCATTTATGTATTATGACTATTTTTGAGACACAGTCTCACTCTTTTGCCTAGGCTGAAGTTCAGTGGTATGATCTTGGCTCACTGCAACCTCCACCTCCCACATTCAAGTGATTCTTGTGCCTTAGTCTCCCAAGTAGCTGGGACTACAGGCACATGCCACCACGCCCAGCTAATTTTTATATTTTTCTGGTAGAGACAGGGTTTCCTCATGTTGGTCAGGCTGGTCTCAAACTCCTGGCCACAACTGATCTGCCTTCCTTGGCCTCCCAAAGGCTGAGATTGCTGTTGTGAGCCAGTGTGCCCGGTGGCATTTATTTAATAAATACTATTGTTACCTAGTACTATTAGCTAACTTTTATTTAGCTCCCACCGGGTACCAGGCACTTTAAGGCTTCATCTGTATTAATTCATTTAATTCTGTGCCAAAGGAAGTGCTGTCTCTCAGAATCTAAAACAGTATTTGAAGCTGAATTGTTTGTTAATCAAGGGACAGTAATAGATCGCTCTGAACAAAGCAAAAGTTGAGCCTCTACAGAATTTTGGAAGCTATGGAGGGGAGGACTTGGTAAAAATGCAGAAGTTACAGTCTTTAGGAATTGACTGGCTTTCTAATTTGGAAGTGTGGTTTTTGGAGTGAGCCTGTGGTCCATGGACTGACTTTTACAAGTCAAATGACTACCGTAAAGAAAATAAGAGCACAGAAAGAGTGGCAGCAGTAACAAGAATGGAGAGGCGAGGAAAGGGTCTTTCAGCCACGATAGCCTTTACTAATGCAGAGAACAGAAACACAGGTTTGTCTTGCTGACTGTTCACGGGGTTCTCTCAGCCTCCACCGTCTCCTCTCTACCCCATTAACTGTGTTCTATGTCGATTGCTTCCGCAGCCAAAGGTTTTTCCTGCTTCGTCAGGTCCAGTCTCCTCACTGTGCTATCAGTTCAGAAAGGCATACAGACAACCTGCAATGGCATCTCAGAGGAGGAAGACATTATCACTGGTTGGCTGAAGGGATCGGGAAGAACTTCTTTCATTTAATAGTCAAAAAATGTTCATCGAACTCCTACAAACTGCCAGGCACTTTTTTGGGTGCTATGGAAATAACAGTGAAACCAACAGACACAAACTCATGCTCTCACAGAGCTTAACCTTTATTGGAGAGACATTTAAAAATATATATATTAATTTGCATGGGTATTGGATGTCCTGTAGTAGTCACTGCTCTCGAGTCAAACCAGAGAAAGTAGTGCAGAGTGGTGGTTGCAGCTTTATATGAGGTGGTCAAGGAAGGCCTCCCTGAGAAACTGATGTTTAAGAATCAGAATGGTGAAAAGACCACAGGTGATAGAGCTGCGTGAGCTTAGAAGACAGTAACGAGATGAGGTCCAAGGTCCATGGGATAATAGGGAAATGGGCCTTAGAGGTTATTAGAAGGACATCAGCTTTTAGTCTGTTGAGAGGAGGAGTCATGATCAGACTTGTTTTTTCAAGGGAATATAGGAGCTACTGTGTGGAAACAGTCCTCAGAGACTGAGGGGCAAGGGTAGAGGAAAGTGGTTAGTTACTAGTGCAGTAACTCTAGCATTTGATGGTGGTTTGAACTAAGGTGGTAAAAGTGGGTTGATAAAAAGCAGTCATATTCTAGATGTATTCTTCATGGAAGATTCTTCAAATTGAAGGACTTTATTAAGAGCCACTATAAACTCTAGAAGTTATGAAAATTCTGAATATGCATCCTCGGGAGACCACAGCTTGACCTATTATAGAATCTCCAGAGAGCCTTTTCTGACCTGGGAAAATGCTGGGGGAGAAAGAGGCACATGATCACATCTGGCCATAGAAATAAAATATACCTATCAAAGAAGATGCATAATCTAGACCCAATTCTGTATAGATTTTTATGATATTTTCTCCTAGATAATTGTGTGAATTATGGGGATTTTTTAATTCATTCGTGTGAAGACAGTGATAATTTAAATTTCACTGCTATTCTGGTTACGAGTGGGTGTTGACATTTATTTTATCGTGTGTGTGTGTGTGTGTGTGTGTGTGTGTGACACATACTCACAGAAGGGGGTGAGAGAGAGAAAAAAACATACTGAGCAGGGTAGAGAGCTGCTGCTATTCCCTGGGTAATAAAAGCTTGAAATCCTACTAATGAGGTTAAAAAAAAAACCTTAACTTTTTCTGTGTGCTTAATAATAGCACTGCCTACTCACATAACCAGAGTTCCTGGAATAATTGCCCTCTTTCTTACTCTATTTTTAGGACCTGAAAAATTTGGGAAGAGAGGAAAGTGCCTTCAGGTGCAGAGCATTTCCATCTAAAAGCTCAATTCTAGGGCTGCAGCATTTGGCACTAAACCATGTTAAATGTTTCTTTTCATGTGAAAGTGAAGGATGGAACTAGCATTCATCACAGGAGCTCCAAATGGCTTCTCTTTCAGTGAGAGGACAAGAGATTGATCCTTTGCTACAGATTCCCTTTTTCCCCAAATTGGGGGATCTTCCCGTGACATTTTTATCTGGTGCTTTCCTAGACACCATTTGTGTTTGCCAGTAACAGAAGTGTTTGTGAAGCCATAGAATTTTAGCAGACCATTTAACTTTGAGGAGAAGATGAAGTCTAAGGTATGATAAATGTTACTATTTTAGAGCCCTCGGTAAGAGTAAAAATGTTTGAAATACATATATTTAGAAGGGTTTTTTTTTTTGTAGACCACCAGAATATTTAAGATGGATTCAAAATAGAAGGTACTGTGTGAGGTGCAGTGCTGGAAAGTACTTTAGAAATTGTTTCTGTAACTTTAAACAATTCAGTGAACATACACAAGGAGGAGAAACATACTGATTAGAAAGAGAATGGGATTGAATCAAAGCTTGTGCTAGAAATTGGTTGAATATCTGGATTGAGTTGCCAGAATTATTTTTGAGGAGGGCTATTTTGGGTAGGCAGTAACCGTTCTTCTCAGATATAGATTTTCATGTTGACTTGTAACCTCTAGACAATGGTCGGCATGTACAGTCTTGAATGTGCTCAGTTCCATCCTTTTGCCTGTGCTTAAACTACAAGGCTGAAAAGTTTAAAAGCATTTATTATGGGCTTACACAAACCATTGTGCCGCTTTCTGTCCTCTATCACTCTCTGCAGAAAATGGCTGAAAAATTAATTAAGGGCTCTCGGGGACAAAGCAGTATCAGTAATATAGAGGAACATTTAAACAGACTTAAATCATGAAATTAAGATTAGTGACATGTTTATACTGCTGCTTTTTTAGGAATGGTTTGTTAAAAGGAAAAATATGGTATCTGTAACAAATTATGTGTGTGAGAGAGAGAGAAAGTGTATGTATGTGTCTGTGTGCGTGAAACAGACATGGGCTTCTGTTTACGAAGATCTTTTTGTATATGCGTTTGAAAGGTGACTGCAAGAATGAGTAAAATGGGTTGCATTTACATTTCTTGTGCTCCTCCACACTCCCTGATGCTAAACAAGATGCTGCAAGAATGGAAAATAGAACTTTCTGTGTAAACTCTGTAATCTAGTTCATAAAGAAATTGGCCAACAGCTACATACACCTAAAGGAAGAGGGAACATACATTTGGAGAAACATTCATGTGTGCCAGTTCAAGAAGCAAGCAGCTAGCTCTCTGCCTTTGAAAATTTCAATATTCACTTTATTGAAGGTGACCAGGTGATCCCTCTTAGATACTTCGATAATTCAGATACATCAAATACGTGATGGATCTTTATAAAATTCAATTTGTTATTTCAGTCTGGAAATGCATTACCTCTTCCTTGAGAAAAATAATTTGGGTAAGGAGAGGTGCTATTTTATCTCTGCCCAAAAGCTTCATCCTAGGGCTTGGAAATGCTAAGGGAATTTGTACAAGGAAATAAAGTGAAAAGCTTGCTACCTTAATTATATGATTTGTCTACTCAATGTGCCAGATTCTGAAAGCTAAAACAACTATTGTATTTTTTTATATTTTAAGGGGATACATACAGCATAGAGGAGGTGTTCATTCTAGATCAAATCTGAAGGGCTTTTTCCTCATATTTTTCTCCTAACTCCTCTTCCTCCATCTCAAACTCTTCTGCGGTAGAGTGATGACCGTCTCTGAGGAAAGGATTATGAGGAAATCATTTAATTATTTGTGCATATGTAGGAATGCCAGTGAATATTTGCTCTCTTAGGGGTAGTTGCTTTCTCTAATTATGGAAAACTTTTTTCAACTTCAAACACCATCTATCACGGAAATTGGTGTATGTGAATGGTACCTTTCCTCATCAGATCTGCAGTTATACTGAATGAGGGGACATATGCTCCATGACTAACTCAGCCCAGTACAGAGGAACTTATATAAGGTAGATTTACTTAATCCATAAATTATGAGCTTTCTAAAATTTTCCTCAACTCTTACCATACCATCGTGTGCCATAAGAAATTGTCAGCTCAACACCTCAAATGATGCCTTCACGTATTAAAAGATGTGCCATTTGAAGTTGGGATAGTGATGCATTTTGTCCCCTGTGCTTTGTTATGTGATGTAATTAGATTATATCTCAAACACGGTTTGTGTGCTTCCAGGAGATACGGATCAGCAAGAGATGATTCCAAGTAAGAAGAGTGCTGTTCTTGTGGATGGGGTTGTGCTGAATGGCCCTACAACAGATGCAAAAGCAGGAGAAAAATTTGTTGAAGAGGCCTGTAGGCTAATAATGGAAGAGGTGGTTTTGAAGGCTACAGATGTCAATGAGAAGGTAAAAATTAAAACCTATAAGAAACTGCAGAAATGGGAAAGATCGATTTTCCCCAAATCAGTATGGCTGAATATAAGGGGAACGGGAAGGTCAAGTTTTTATTTCCTCTATACCTTTGTCTCAAAAGGGTATCCAGATACAAAGCATAGGCCCCTGCAGGCAATGTCTGCTTTCCTTGAAGGGTTGACTTCCTTCCTCTCCTAGTCATCATTCTTGGAAGATTGGCTGAGACTCTGGAGCTTAATCACATAAGGCTATGAAGCACAGGGACACAACTCCCTCCCCTAGGAAATAACATAGCTAAGTAACCTGCTAATTTGACTTGTGCACTCTCTAATGACCTTTGCTCCCCATTTTCTAGTGCACTCTCTTTATGTTGCTCATGAAAAGCAAGCAAAAGATACAAAAGGCTGTGACAACATTTTAAATTTATCTTGAGGTTCTTATCAGGAGCTTGTCTGAATTTAGCCTACAAATATTAGGTGGTTAAGTCCGACTCCTTTTCTGGTATCAACTACTGGTTGTAGGTTTCAAATTCAGGCTCAAATTCAATTCAAATTGATATAAGACCTGCTGCTTATGGCATCTACTCTCAAGAGTACTTAGTATGTTCTAGGGACTAACTTCTTATGTATTTAATCCTTTCAAAAACACTAAAAGGCAGATACTATTTATTACCCCCATTTAAGAGCTGGGAAAGAAAGTCAGGCATAAAGAGGTCAAATGTCTTGCCCAAGGTCATACACAAGTAAGCATCAGAGCTGGGACTAAAATCCAGGCAGTCTCACTTCACAATCTGCACTCTTAACTACTCCATATGCCTCTTTAAAATTACTGAATTATCCTTTATCGCATTGGTTTTCATGTTGGAATTCGATTGTCAACAAATGGATGTAAGGAAGAGATTTTTATTCCAGTTATATTAGAAATATCTTTTTAAAAATATTTTGAACGTGAGGTGATATTTATTCCGCATTTTGATTACATACCTGTGGGAAAATGAATAGGAAAATAGATTGATGCACGAACTTGGAATAGTTATGTTCAAGGCAAAATCCTGATGGTGTTTCTTATGCATCCAGAGAGTATATTTATAATTACGTAGTTTCTGGTCTTCTCTGTACTTATGAGATACATTGGACCTGCTTTACTTTGCAGTACGCTGCTCCTCTGGCAGGTTTTTTTAATTGGCCTTTATTTAGTCATTAAATATTAACTGAGTGTTAGCTATGAGTAAGGCTTTATATTCAGCCCTAGAGAATATGAAGAAAAATAAGGTAAAGGCCCAGCTCTGAACAGAATTTATAATCTAATTGGAAGGATATGTTTTCATGAGAAAACACAGCAGGGTTCCCAGTGAGGATGTTATAAATGCTTTGAGACTGGAGCAGATTTTTGGGATTTCACACAGGAGCAGGTACTTTGAGCTCAGATGTGGAAGGTAAAAGGCAAGTGAAACTTTTGAGGGGTGATGGCAGGGGAAGAGAAAGGTTGGGGTCAGGGTACTCATTTCTGGGGGAAGAAAGCAGGAAGGTCAGTCATGGAGAGCGCATTGCACAAGGACAAGGTGTATTTAACACAGCAAGGGGACCTTTTGTGCCTGGAAAGAAGGGCTCACACAGAGGACTAAAAAAACTGAGAAGGGGAAGATCTTAAGATCCTAAGTTGTCAATTAAGGAACCACAAAGTCAATCACATTGTCATAGATGTACAGGCTACCCACGGGAATGTGGATTGAAAGCTATGCTGGAGTTGGGGGAAGGGGGTGAGGTTTTGATACCACTAACTTAGCCTGCCTTGTCTGAGATTCAACAAAGCACCATTAAAAGGTAGCCTACAGATATAGATCCAAGCTTGGTGTGATGATCATTGCTAGTTTCTTTAGTAGAAAATTCTTCATTAGCCAGTTCTTAAACATTCAGTAAAATGTATCCCTTTTGGGCAAATTCTGTGAGTTTTGAGAATTCATGTAACTATACTATGATACGATGGAACTGTTCTATATCTTCATTAAAATAGTTACAGGACTACAACTATTCTGTGCCCCTCTTTAATCAATCCTCCCCTTTGCTCTAAGCCCCTGGAAACCACTGATGTTTTTTCTTTCCCAATTTTTGCCTTTTCTAGAATGTCATGTTGATGGAATCACACAGTAGTCCGAGTCCTGCTGTTTACCCTCAACAAAATGTGTTCGAGATTCATCCATGTTGCTGAAAGCACCAGTAGCCATTCCTTTTGACTGTCTCAGGCATTTCCAATCTACCTCTGCCCGTCATGGTTACAGCATCAGAGTTTAATTTCATACTACTTGCACAATTTGATATTTCCTCCTAGTCTTTTCACTCCCTGGCTACTTCCCTCTTTCTCCTCCCTCCATAGCCAAAATTTTTTAGAGATTATCTATACTCCCTCCCTCCATTTCTTCACCTCCTACATCCTCACTTCAAAGCAATCTGGCCTCCGCCCCCACCTCTCTAAGTCAAGCTGCTCTTGCCAAGAACACCTCCTTGTTGATAAATCCCATGAGCACTTCAGTCTTTATCTAATTCGGCTTCTTAGCAGTATTTGACAGTGGTGAGCATCTCCTTCCTAAAGCATTCTTTCTTCTTGGTGATGGTAGCACTAAACTCTTAGGATTCTCCCTGCCTCTCTGAGAAGTCCTCCACAGTACAGGCAAGCTCCTCTTCCTTTGCCCATTCCTAAGTGTTGGTGATGCCCAGAAAGATTCTGCACCTTTCTTTGCTGTAGTTTCTGAGCCACATCATCTACTGTTGTATTATCATAGTATATCCTTGGAGCTCCATCCCCAATCTTTTCCAGGAGCCTCAGATCAATTGCTATACAACTTTTGGATGCTCTGAAGGTGTCTTGTTCTAAACATTCTCAAACTCATCAACCCCATACCACCCTCAACCAGATCCTTCTCCTGCTATCCCCCTTGCTGCCATCCAATCTTGTGTCCCAGCTGAAAACCTAGGAATGATCCTTGGCTCATTCCTCTCACTCTCACAATCTGATTCCCAACTTCTAGTGATTCTGCATTTTAAATATCTCTAAAAACTAGATACTTAATTCATACAGCATTGACCCTCACCCAGATCATTACCTTCTCTTGCCCAGTTTATTAAACTTACCTTTATATCCAATTTGGAATTTCCGCATAACAAGTAAAGCATTTGCCCCAAACACAAACATGATTTTTATTCCCCTGTTCTAAACATTTAAATGGCTTCCTTAGAGCCAAATTCAAACTCTAACATGTCACATAAAGCCTGTTATGACCTCAGCCTTGTTTATCTCTGTTTATTCATTTATTCAGCCCATCTTTATTAAGCACTATTATATGTAGACTCTGTAGTATTCGCTAGGGATCAGTGAGCAAAAAGACACATCCGATTGTATGGAGATTATGTAGAATATAATAACAGTATATTAGAGGGTGGTAAGTGCTTTGGAAAAAGGAATACTAGGAAAGGTTAAGGGGGATTTGTAGATGTAATGGGTAGATTTTAATTTTAGGTAAGGGAGTCAGGATTGCCGTCATTGAGAAGGTGACTTATGAGCAAAGCTCTGAAATAAGTGAGGGATCTAGTTATAAGGATATTTTAAAAGGCATTCTAGGCAGAGAGCACAGACAGTACAGAGACATCAGCAAGAAAACCTCGCTCATGTAGTTAAGGAACGGCAAGGAGACCAGGGTGGTAGGAGCAGAGTCAGCAAGAAGGAAAGTGGTCCCAGATGAGACTAGAGGAAAAAATGAAACCAGGAGAAGCAGATCGTAAAGAATCATTTTAGGTCTTTGTAAGGACTTCAACTTTTACTTTGAAAGAAATAGGGAGCCATGGGATGTATCTGAATGGAGGAATGGGCGTGGCTTGTTTAGGAGCATCATTCCGGCTGCCAGGTCGATAGCAGACCGCATAGGGCAGGGTACACGCAGAGAGAAAACTACTTCACTATTCCTGCTTTATTCCCTCTCCATTTCTCAAAAATCCATCTTCTAGCCATACCAAACTTACTTGATTTTTCAGATGTGCCATAGGATCTGAACTTTTGATTTTATTCTTTAGTTTTGATCTTTGTTACTTCTGTCACTTTCATCTAGAACCTCCCTTGTATTACCACATCCCTAAGCTTTGCTTGATTCACTCTATTCTTAATCTGTGTAACAACTTAGGTATCTATCTCTAGGAAATCTGCCTTAACCTTGCGAATTTAAGATGGTGCCCCTCATCTGTCCCATCAACATTCACACTACTGACATAGTTCTTTTAGTCTGAACTATAGTTGCATGTTTAAATCTCCCACAGCACGGAAGCTTTGTAGAGTCCATGTTTCTAACATCCTCTCAACACCTGTCTGTGGTGGGTAGTCAATTTGTGTTACGGTTGAATCTCCAGGTGTGTGAATGGAGGCCTCCTGAACAACTGAAACAGCTTCTTGATCTGGAGATGAGGGACTCGGGCGAGCCACCACATAGACTATTGGAACTCTGCCGGGATGTCATACGCTATAGCGTCAAAACTAGTAAGAACTTTACTTCCTCGGTCTGTACCTCTGACAAGTTCCTGTGTTTGTAAAGCATTTATTTACCTCTCAAAGCTAAGCATAGCAATGTTTATGGAATAAGAAATCTGGATCAAAAAATTAGTGGTTCTGATGTTTTTGCAATGGTCCCTTTAATCTCTAATCCAGATTCATTGCCAAGGCCAAAGATAAGTTGATAGGAAAACTGCTGGTGTTAGTGTTTGTATGTAAATATCCTCTTCTCCTTGCCAACCCTCATAGTATTTGCAATCAAGAGCATATATTTATCACTGCTACTTATTTCTTATGTTAGACCAAAGTGGCAGATGGAATTTTGATTATATAAATTTGATAAGGGATTTTAAATCTTGATGGCCCAGAGTATGCAAAAAGTAATTCAAAAGATACCTTTAATATGAACAGAAATACAATTTGGAAGACACTGATTCACTCTTGGATATTGGTAATTGCCGAACTATTTGATCAAATCTGGCAGAATCAAAAAATGAAAACGTTTAGATGGATAAGGCAAATGAATACATTCTAAGTTTTTGCTGAAATTATTTCACAGTGATGTCCTAACTACTGCAATCTTTGTACATGCAATGAGGGGATGTCAGTGTTCTGACTGAGGCCCCATTCCAGCTTACCTGTTAATATCCTGTTCACCCAGTGAACAAGTTTCAAAAAATGGGAGAATAATCTTCCAAAATATTTCTCAGGATAATGTAAAGGTAATCTAGTGCTTAAGACCATACAGGCATTACTTTGTAAATTCTGGCACTGGACTTAATTTAGTGGAAAGGACATAATAAAATTATGGCTAAAATAATTGGATTATATTCCTCTGGGAAAGTCTGGTGTATGTATCAAAAACCCAGTTAGCATTTCAAGAGCAAAGATATGTATATTATTATTACAGTGCATGTCAGAAGTGTAGAATGACATTTAATGCAGATTTTTCAGTTTACTGGATATTTTCCATGTTACCATGGAAATCAATCATAAATTAACACAGAACTAAAAAAAAAACTTATTAAAATTACTTGTAGCCATGCCTTTTATTTTTGCCAGATCAGAGGAAGTTTTTATCTTTTAGCTGAAAAGATTTTCTTGAGATTTTTGTTTTTTATTGAACCTTTAGTTTGAAGACAAAAAAAAATCCTAAAATAAACTAAAACCAGATGCTGTAAGTTGTAATGAGAGGTCACCAGATAAAATGATTTCCAAATACTCAAATGCAGAAATTAGACTCCTGCCTCTTTGTTCTGTCATGCTGAGCTTCCTGTGATTGAGACTATTAAGCCAGTTAGCTGGGTGTATGGTGTGATTACACACATGGTGTAAAGCCAATAACCTTTATGAGACCTTTTATACGAGGGGAAAAAATTTAAAATTGGAATGAGACGTTATGTCTTAAAGGCGATTGCCTTGGAAGCAAATTGAATCATAAGTGTATGTAAGCGCATGATGAGTCACATCTTACTCCATCTACATACTGCCAGTCGCATGGGTCTAATCTGAAAAATGAGAAGGCTGCTCATTGCCGTAGCCTGGGGTGAACTCTGTTGTGAGCAAAATGCATATGAAGTGAGAGAAGTTAATATTGATATTTTCAGAAAAAAGGCAGTACCCTGTGATCCTTGGGAAAATAGTGTTCAAATAATACTTAAGGGTTCTGGTTTGGGTCTAGGTTGTGAAAAAGAAGAGCAGGTAAATCAAAGCTCCTAAGAGAGAACTCAATTTACTTAGAAACACTGATCAGTAGCAAGGGCACCGAGGTGGGTCTTCAACATGGTTTTCCTTATATATAATGCTGTTTTGAATATTTTTTACAATGAGGTAATTTATAATCAATAAAGTGCACAAATCTTAAGTGCTCAGTATGAATTTGTACATAGCTATGCAATGGAGCCATCACCTGGATACAAATATAGACCAATTCTAGCACTCCAGAGGCTCTCTGAAGCTCCTTCCCAATCCATAATTCTTTCCACAAAGTACCTAGAACTCTGACCTCTATCTCCTTAGATAGCTTTGTTGATTTTGAATGTCATATAAATGGAATTTTATTATATATAGACTTTTGTGCATATCTGCTTTCATTTTCTGAAAGATTCATTTATGTTAATGCTGTATCAGTTTTTTTTTTTTATTGCTGCATAGATGAATACTCCATTTTAAACTTACAGACCACCCAAGATTTTTCAACCAGTTGTATGCTGGACTTGATTATTACTCCTTGGTGGCCCGATTTATGACAGAAGCATTGAATCCAAGTGTGTAAGTGCCATACTACAGAAATTTTATACCAAACGTGGATTAGAGACTTTTTAAGTAGATGAAATTGTTTCAAAAATTTCTATTTAATGGTTTCTTTCACATAGTGTCATTGTAAATAATGGAATAGTTTTATGAAGCTTATCAATATTCAAAGAGTTATTTGATTTAAATAGTGGTACCGTGAGATGGAAAATGGCAGTTATCATCATCTCCATTTAACAGATGAGAAACTTGATTAGGCAATTTTTTATTTGTATCTGCATGAAAAGCCCTTTTCTGTGCTAAGTGACAGACATATATTGAATATAAATAAACCTTGACTCTGCCCTCATGGAGAATACCTGGTGAAAGAAATGCTAATTGAAGTGATCCACAAAAATTAATTGAAGTGATCCACAAAAATTAAAAAATAAAATCCAAACTCTCATCTGAAGGAAAAGTACATGGTGTTCTACGTATTAATATGAATGGGGCAATTTTTCCTAGTTGGGAGCTCAGGAAAGTGCGCGCTGTAAAGGGGATACTTGGAGAATGAGCGTTATTAGGTAAAAAGGCGAGGGATGAGTTGTAAATCGATGGAATGACATGTATAAAGGCCCTGTGGCAGGACACAGCATGACATTCTCTATGAACTGCAAGGTCAGTGTATAGCTGAGAGTTATACAGGGACGGTAGTGGAAAATGAGAGAGAGAGAAATAAGAGCCAGACGTACCGGGCCCTGTTGACCATGTTTACGAGTCATTCTAAATGTAACAAAAAGCCATTGAAGGTTTCTAAATCACTAGATGCCATTTGCTTATTGAAAAAAAATCTCTGAAAATACAAAGAGTAGGTTGGAGGGGACCCATTAGGAAGGCATTTCTTTAGTCAGGTGAGAGAGGAAAGTAGCTTGGCCTTGGAGGGAAGAGGTAGGAATAGAGCAGCAAAGAATGTGTTCAGAAAATAAAATGAAGGACTGGATACATATCTTGAAAAAGATAAGAGGGAGGTGGTTTCTGAGGCAATGTCTGGGTTTCTGGCTTTCATAGCTGGGTTCACAGTCATTTCATTCACAGAAATAAGCACTGGGAGAGGGAACTGGTTTTCAAGTATATGGTGAAGGAGGCAAGAGCAAGCATTCCAGTTTCAGTTGTGGGCATTTGAGTTTGCGGCGACTTTAAAATATTCAAGAATACATATGAACTAAGCTGAGAAGTACATGGGCCTGGAATTCTGATGTCTATAGGAAAGGTATAAATTTGAGAGTTATTGGTAACATTATGGTAATCGAAATGGTAGAGGTGGATGAGATTCCCTATGTCAGTGACTCACCACCCTGGCTACTCATGAGAATCACTTGAGAATTTCAGAAACATGTATTGATACCTGGGCGCCAACCCAGGCCAATTAAATCTGAATTTCAGATGGTGTGTCCCATGCATTGATATATTTACAAAGTTCAACAAGTGATTTTCATGGGAAGGCAAGGTAAAATACCACGGCCTAGGGGACAGAGTATAGAGTAGGGGGAAGAGAGGGCTCAAGACAGGGTCTTCAGGACATCTACCATTTAATGGTTAGGAGGAGCAGGGTTAGCTTACAGTGGCGAGAATAGAAGGAAAAAACAAAAGGATAACTGTGGCAGCCATGCAGAGAGTGCCTGGTGTCACATGTTGAATATTCGACTCAGAGCCTAAACAGCATCCACTGGATTAGCTACATGGATGTCACTGGCAACTTTAGGGATGTTTTGATGGAGTGACGAGAGCAGATACCAGGTTACAATGAGTTACAGTGAGGGTAAGTTAGAAGAAGACAGTAAAATTACATATTTTTCAGTCTTTTCTTGTATACCCCAGGTTTTCTAACTCTTCACGTAAGTTCAGAAATCTCTTAATATTTCAGATTGAAGAAGTGTTAAATTGTGCTAAGCTAAACCATCCACTCAAAATGTGCCAACCCAGGTGTGTGTTCTCTTGTGTCTTCCCCTCCACCTCCAGGCCGATTCCTAGGTTTCCAACTGAGCCAGTTTTCAAAGACAGGCTTAATATATTTTTTATTATGAATAAGTAACTATTATATGTATTTGTAGGTTCACATAAACATATGTTTTCATACTTTTGGTGTATGTACACTGGTTTCATAGCATGGTTAAAAAGCTATCTTATTTTTAAGATGGCATAATATCTGTAGAGTTGACACGTAGGTGATACATAGGTGATCAACTTATGCCTTAATCCCAAATTTTCCCTTCCAGATGTTAAAATAATTGCATTAAATTCTGCCACTATACATCTAAGTGTGTCTGCTTAACTTATGTATTTAGAGTACACATTTATTCAGATACAATTTAACGTAATCTCTTAATTGAGAAGGAGATCATAGATATGTAGTCAACCTCAAGTTGTCTGGAGAGAGAAGATACACATTACCAAACCAGGCATGGTGACTGTTGCAACACAGATTCCCAGGAAAGCTGCTCTAGATGCTGTTTATTGAGTGGGACCATTGATTAGGAGTACCCTTGGCATCCACCTGGGCGACCTGGGGGAGGAGGAGGAGGATGCAGGAACCGGCAGAGATAGGAGTCAAATTACCATGCAGGTTCCATGACAATCTTGGCTAATGCTTGGAGATCTCTGAAACTACAGTGGCCCTTCAGAGAACTGAGCCCAGACAGCCAGACCTCTTCAGCAGTCATCAGTTGTAGACCACCACAAGAAGGAGTGTGACCTCGGAGGAGCTGGATCCCTGCAGTCGAGGCTATCTCTAAAGGGGCTAAGACAGCAATGCTCTGATAACAGCGTTCCAGCCCAGAGCAATACATCCTGCATCGACAGGGAATTTGGGTGGTGCTTTGCCGTAAAATTATCACCTAAGAGATGTCTCACAGAACACTCCTCATTAACACAGACACAGAGTGTAGCAGAGGAAACCCTGGTGCAGGTTGAGTAGTCTCCACTTAGAATAACTATAGAGAGGACTGTTAGCATACTCAAGGTAGTAATCTGATAAAACCCGATTACCCTAACAATGGATTTTCTTTGACCATCAACAGCATTCAAGGCAGTATTCCAACATCCAAAGAGTGAAATGGCCATTGCTCATAGCTAATACATAGAATACAAATGCATTGCCTTTCTCTCATCCTCACGAAATTGAGGTTTTTCCTGAAAGTAAGAGTGCTGCAAAAGCTTGCAGATCCCTAAAGCCACCAGCTATTGGCATTTATCTAACCATGACTAGTGCTGTCACTAATGGGGTAATTCTTATTTCAATGGATAAATTTCCAAAGACTGCCGACACTTTGGCAGCCACTTGGTTTAATAGAACTCTGTGTGCATTTCTTGAACACCAAAGGGATGTTTTGACTCTAGTCATAGAAGCGAAGTGTTTTTTATATCCATCTAGTTATACGTATGAGGTGTCCCCAGTGTTTCTGTTAGTGGAAGAAGCGGTTCTGAAGAAAATGATTGAATTTATTGGCTGGAAAGAAGGGGATGGAATATTTAACCCAGGTGAGTACAATTAGTTATTGAGATCAACCTTACAAGCATGTAAAAATGTATCCGTATGAGGAACAACTCCTTGCAGATTTACATGACAAAAAGTTGGATATTAATAATTCTATTTGGTGAGAATCTAGCTTGTGCCTTTCTCTAGAGTGATATTTTGTATTAACGCTAAATGGCATACATACTTAACTAATGAGATGCCTACAATTTAGGATTTATATCTAACACAAATGAGTTGATTTGCTGCTGGGAGTTTGGAAGGGCTATAAGTCCTGTAAATTTTAAAATCAATTTTACTTGAGAAGATTTCTGAATTACATTTGTTTATCCTGGAGTCCTTTTTGGAGCCAGAAACCAACAAATATCATTTCAATTTTGCTGATTAGGTGACAGAAAAAAATATTAATTATGGAGACCTAGGCACTGGCCCTATGTCCAGAGCTCACGGATTGAGACTTTTGGTTTGAAAAAACCCTGGAATGAGAATAAACCAAAATTCATCTTTTGTTTTGAGAATAAAACTTCTGGAATTAGAGATTAGGGTATGTAATGAAATAGAGGAACGGGAGCAGGACAGTGTTCATGAGCCTTTCCCAGCGATTTTTCATCAGACTGAAGCACACATGGCCATTCATGCCTCCCACTGTATTCAGCATTTCGTGAGCTAGAACTTCACGCTATAAATATGCCATTTTTTTGTTTTTGCAGGTGGTTCAGTGTCCAATATGTATGCAATGAATTTAGCTAGATACAAATATCGTCCTGATATTAAGGAAAAGGGGCTGTTTGGGTTGCCAAGATTAATCCTTTTCACATCTGCAGAGGTAAAAATTATTCTTGGTATTGAATATAGATTTTCTGAGAATGCATGTTTAAGAGGGCTTGTTTGAGGACTCCTGATGTCTGTTTGTCCTATCCCCATGTGACTAATACGCTGAAGGCCTGGTTCAATTTTGTATAATTACCTTTATTTAAAATTTACAGTCCGTAACAACATTTTAAGCAAAGAATATTTAATCTGAAAGTGCTATCTGTGAATTTTTTTTTGAGTGTCTTAATTGTTAGTACTTAGATGGACAGTATGGATCTTAGCTATGTCTTCTACTCACATTTCCTTGTGAAATGATTGCTTTGATTGGCTAATATAAGGGATGTGTATCTTACCTTTCAAGAGAAAAGGAAGATATTCAGTAACAACGAAAACGCACACACACACACAGATATGGCCACAGTTCTCCATCTCTTATTTTACTTTCCGCTAAAGTAGGTGGTCAGATTATGCGTAAGTGCATTGGCTTTGAGTTAGGCTGCCTGGATTCCATTTCTGCCTCCATCACTTATTGAGTAACTTAAGTTGATTAATTTCTGTGCCTCAGTTTCCTAATTTGTAAACATAAGTTTATCAGCTCTACAAATCGCCCCAAATATACAGTTGACATTCTCTAACTATATATTATCACGTATAAGCTTCAAGATAGGTGAGCAGATTTGCTGCTCTTGGCTGGGCCCCTTCCACGTCTAGGGTTTGGGGGGCTTATGGCCCATCTATAAGTGGCTCAGCTGGGATGATTCCAGTGACGCCTCTGTGCTCCTTGTCTCTCTCATTCTCCAGCAGGTCAGTCTAGGTGTGTCTCCATGGCAATGGTGCAGGTATGAAAGGGCACATGGCAACACAGCAGGCCTCTTGAGTCCTAGACTCAGAACTGGCCATTGTTACTTCTGCCTCATGTTCTTGGCGAAGTCTCATCTATAAGCCCAGATCCAAGATGTTGGAAGAAAAACTCCACCTCATGGAGGGACTTACTGCAAAGTCACCAGGGCAAAGGGTTTGCATACATGGAAGAGTGAAAAGCTGGAACCATTAGAAAAATCCAGCATCCACACAGTCGTCACTGATTAGTGAGTTTTGGCAAATGTTAAGTGAGTAATTGCATGTAAAGTAGCTTCTGGGACATAATAGATTTTTTAAAATATTAGGAGGAGAAGAATGATCTAGCTATAACAAAGTGGGTAGAAGTAGATGGCACAGCTTAAGTGCAGCCTATACACGGGAGAGATCATTTTTCCTTTCCTATTCTTGTGTGATTCCAGTGGATGTCTCTGTCCATTCTACCACTGCTTCATCACCCAGGTTCCTGGCAGAATGACTTTGCTTCTTACCTTCTAATACCAGGTATCCTGTCACTACTGTGAAGTGGACAAAATCTGAGTCTGTTATTTCCAGCTGGGCTTTTCGGTATCTATCATTTCTTCTAAGTGCAAAAGTTAATTTATTATTGCAAAAGGACAAATGGTGCACGAATTTCTCCTCAGTAGGAGAGAATCTGATCACTCATGTTTTCCTCTCGCCCCGTCTGACCTTTGCTCTGGTTTATTCAGGACTAAGGGCAAAGTGGGAGTTGAGGGAAGGGAGGCACCTGGGAGGAATCATGTAGCCCAAGATTCTTAACTCAGCCAGTCGAGGCCCTTCTGCATAAGACGTTCTTTCTGTACCAAGAGAAGAATGTTTGGTAATGTGGACAGCTGGGAAAAATGCTTTATTATTTGGGAGTATTATGGAATAGAGTTTCCTTCTTCATGCCTCAGCCCTGGATAATTCAATGTAAGGGAGCCCCGCAGATCATAAATGCGGAGTCTCTTCTGCATTCAAACTGCTTTTTCCAAGTTTGGAAAAGCTCATCGTCAGCTCTGGTTTTTTACTTTTGCCTTTTTCATTCTTCATTTGGTTTATAACTTGCTGGAGTTCTGTTCTGGAATAATTGCTGTGGAAAGGGGAACGATATTATATGGAAGCTTAGCATAAAGATTATGCCTGGGAAAGATCAGTAACAGGTGGGGCTGGTGAATTGGGAGTGAAAGGAAATGGAAACCTTATGTAGTTGTGAAACCAGAACTAAGTGGTTTTTAAAAAACGTCCAAATAGAGGCAAAATATATGCCTTGGCTAACATGCCAGCAGAAGTTGGAGCCAGAAAAACCAAGAACTAGGTGTGAATTCCACAGAAAAATTACATCACTTTGAGCACACTGTAGCCTTGAATTTATATTTTCACTCCATTGGTTGAGACGCTGCTTTGCAGCTCATCCTTTTCCCTGCTCCCTCAGACAGGTCATACCATTCGCACTATTTTAATTCATATTTTATTGACTGCCTTTACTACTTATTACGACAAATCAATTTATTTCATTAAAAAAGAATTAAAGAAGGTTGTGTTTACTGAACAGTCTTAAACTCCGTTAGTCTTTTTGCTCCCCCGTCCCTTTTTTGAGATGGAGTCTCACTCTGTCTCTAGGCTGGAGTATAGGAGCGCGATCTCGGCTCACTGCAACCTCTACCTCCCCGATTCAAGGGATTCTCCTGCCTCAGCCTCCTGACTAGCTGGGATTACAGGCATGCACCACCATGCCCAGCTAATTTTTATATTTTTAGTAGAGACGAGGTTTCACCATGTTGGCCAGGATGGTCTCAATCTCCTGACCTTGTGATCCGCCCGCCTCAGCCTCCCAAAGTGCTGGGATTACAGGTGTGAGCCACTGCACCCAGTCATCTCCCGTGTTTTCTTTTAGGTGTTTGGTTCATGGCCTAGTACTGTTCTATTACGTGGTCTTTCCCCGTTTTTGTGCTAACCCAAATTACTCCATCTCCATCTTGCACCATCAAATGCAGAATATATGTACCCACCACTGAAGGTGTTCTTGCATACTTTAGACTTTTATTATAATGCTATTGATAGAAACCTGCAAGATCATGACAAAGACCTCTGCACTGTCCATATATCCAAGGTGGCCTCTCTACTGCTAAATAGGAATCAAAGAGAAGGGACTTTCAGAGAAATAGAAGTAATAAATCTATGGCTTGGTTTGCACTTTGATATAAATTCCTTGGGTGTATAGAAATGTTCCTGTATAATTCAGATCACTTCCGGAATTAGCATAAAGTAGTGATCATGATTTGCCACTAAAAAGTGACGGTGAAAAGGAAACCCTTACCTCCCAGGCCAGTGATCAATGGCCTAGCTCCTCTCTAGCAGGGTTGGGGCTAGGAGTGGCAAGTGAGGCATCTAGGGTATGTCTCAGGGTCATGTCTTTAACTTTTGCACACTAGGTGCCTCATTCACTTTCTTTCTGGTCGCTGGGTGAGGGGTGAGGCTGAGCTGTGATGGAATGTGATTGTATGTCTTCTCCACAGGCAAGCAGGTGCTTCACAGGGTATCCTGCAGAGCATGAGGCTGGGTTTAGTCTATCTAGCTTCTGGCTCTGGCCTCCTGGGGAATTAAACCAGCTGTGTGTCCTTAGAGACATCCCTTGGACACACTCTCTTCATTCTTTAAAATCTAACATTTATATGTCCCATTCTCTCTACCAGCTAACTTGAGAATTAAATTAGTCAGCACTGGAGTCTAGGTGTCTAGGGCACAGGGTACATTGAGGAGAAAGCAGCAGTTCATCGAGAAGCTCAAGGTCATAGGAAAAAAAAAAAAAAGATCCTTGTAGGAGCCAGAAAGTAAAACTCCAGTTCAATGCTTTCTTTCATGTAGGCACTTGCTACTTTATAGAAATGAACACCCGCTGAAAGTTTTTTCGTCTTCTGTAGATTTATGAAACCTATGGGGAGGTTGGGTCTAAGAACAACTAGCTTATCTTTTGCCAGTGATAGAAACAGCCACTGTTTGTTTCTAAATGCAGTTGTTACTTCTGAATTCCAGCCTTCTAGGTTCTTCCTTTTCCTTGAAACTACTCAGCATGTCTGAAGCATCCCCTTCTTTTGTTCCCCTTCCAGGAGTCTTTTCCTTCTCTGAAGCTTTCAGATGTTTAAACTTCACTTTTTCAGACTTTTTTCACCTGTCTCTATGTATCTCAGATCGACATTGGGTTGTACTTTGCCTTGAGGTACTTAAAGATAGCTCCACTATTCTTATTCTGATTAAAAGTTTTTTTTATTCAGCAGATCCACCGGTTGGAGGTATTTTGCTATTTCTCCAGGGGAGAGCATTGTGATTTTCCTTATAGTTAGATGTCAGCGGAGAAGGCTGGCATTTATCATTATGAAATCAATAGCTGTTTGGTTGCCAGAGCCCAACTCTCTGGTGAGAAATAATTCACCAGAGCTTTGTCACCTTAGCTATGGCGGGCAGGTTACCTCAAACCAGCACACACTGGTGGAGCAAGTAGAGAATTACACTTCCATGTACACTATTACTCTTCAATATGCATATGGTCTTGTCAGAACTTGAAATGAAAGCATCCTATAGGCATTTTGGATGTGTCCTATTTGATATTTGTAAATTATTTAGAATGCTTTCATTTTTCCTGATGTTACTTCTGCATTTATTTTTACAGAGTTAAAAAAAGAGCTCCCAATAAAACTCTCTTGACAAAAGGAGGAAAAATTTACCACATTTAAGGGAATATATCAAGTGAAGAGTGAAGGCATGACTATTCTTTTAATGTATTCATACCTACAAATTACTAAGTTTTTTTTTGGTACAATAATGTCCTTTAGCACCTTCATTTTTCTAGCATGAAAAAGAATTAATTGACCACCTGTCCCCACTAATGTATGAAGAGTGACATATCCAATGTTTGAGTGCTATTTTATGGGCTTTATGTAGTATAGAGAAGGCTCAGTAATGTAAAGCACATACTACTATTTAGCAATAAATAGACCAAACTTAATTCCGTATTCATCTATTATCTTCACTCATGCTATAGCTGAGTAAAGTAGCTTGTCTATTACTTTTGTTCTGATTTTAGCCACATTCTTGTATGTCTAATTTCAGTCTTGTGTTCAGTATTAAACAAGATTGGTCAAGTGTCTGATCAGCACTTATAACTTATTGTTTGCTCTAGGAAATAATTAAATTCCTCTCTAGCCTGTGATTGCAATCTTTGAGACAGAGTCTTGCCCTCTTATAGGGTTTTAAGTCAGCAGTGGACTGGATTCTAAGTTCCCATTAATACTAAGTTTTATGAGTAGCATCAGAAGAAACTTTTTCTCAATGGCACAGAAAACAGCAGCCTTGAGTGTCCTGGTTGGTTCCACGTGCCAGGCTCTGTGCTAAGCCCTTTACGTATATTGTTACCCCATTTTATCCTAGCACAAGCAGATGGAGTAGGCATTATTGGCATGACCCCTTTAAAGATTAGGAAATTGAGGCTTGGAGAGTGTGTATTATTCATTCAAGACTCCATAGCTATTACTGAAATACTCGCCGTTAAATCCTGGTTTCTCTGACCCCAAAGTGAATGTTCTCAATTACTATGCTAAGGAACTCAAATTACTTTATGCTAATGTCCCAAAGATTGTGCTCAGCCATACTAACTTTCATCTACTTTTGATAATAAGCAATGCTTTTTTTGTGCCATGTATTCATGCCTCTCCCTTCTCCCCTGTCCCTTTTAATTCAGTGTCATTACTCGATGAAGAAGGCAGCCTCTTTTCTTGGGATTGGCACCGAGAATGTTTGCTTTGTGGAAACAGATGGAAGGTAATGGGGACAGGATCCGGAAGCCGGGTGGGTGGACGGAAAAATTCATGCGGTTTATAAAGCAGTATCATTGTCTGTTAACTACTAAACATAACTGAAAGTCTCAAATCTGTGTCCCTTAGAGGTAAAATGATACCTGAGGAACTGGAGAAGAAAGTCTGGCAAGCCAGAAAAGAGGTAAGAGGGGAGAAAGAGGGAGAGAATGCACATACATGTGTACGTGCCCGCGCGCAGCACACGAGCACTTATGAGAGAGAGAATAGCGAGGAGAGAATGCAAACAGCCAAAACCATTTCTATGTGTGGGAGAGAGAAGACAACATGTTGGAATTAAAATAGAACATCTGTAAATGAGTTTTCCTATTTCCAAGAGCTTGGCTCTCCTCATTCTATGGAATTTCCCGGATGTTCTTGTTTCCAGGTGGCTGTAGCCTATTAAAACACTGAAATCACCCGTATTCAGGATTCTAGGCTGGAATAAGCTCTAAGGATGAACCCAGCCTCTCCAATACAACTCCAGCATCGCCTCTTCTCCTTATAACTCCTCCCTTTGAGAAATCTGCAAGACAAACCGGTTTTCTCTGGGCTGCATTCAGGACGATTCATGATTTCTTGACCAACCTATTCTTCCAGGGACCTTCCAACCTAAAACACATCTATTACTATCACCCCCTGTTGGGTCTGTGTCTGGTAGTTCAATGGCAGACTGTCCCTTCTTCCTTAGCTGCTAAAATATATTAAAACTGAAATGTTGGAGAAGGCAAGGCATGGCTCTGGGCACCTGCTGTGCTCCAGCCAAGGTTGGCCCTAACGCTTTTTTAAAAAGTGTGTCATTTGGGTGTCAACCATTTTGCTTTTTGGACCAAAAGCCTCTTAGCTTTGGTACACCTGCTTCACTGCTTCCGTCCCAGCCCACCACTGCCTGCTAATGGAGCTTCAGGCCATTCTCTGATAACTTTCCAATAGGTAGCAACAAAGTCAGGCGTTAACCACTGAAAAATGAAAAGCCTGGCTTCTGTGCTGGGATACAAGTGCATCTATCCTCATAGGAGTTTACACACTAACAAGGATGGGTTTTTCAATGTTTTTAAGTTTGAATATTATAGTTCTGTTTTATTTTGTTGGTAGAGTCTGGTATTGTCGGTCCATCCATCATAATACCCTCCCATCAGCCTCTCACTTCATGGATTTTGCTGCCATTGATGATCATTGTCTAAATCCATTATTTCATTAAGTGGTGTTCTAAATTCCTTCTCTCCTTTATTGTCAGTCATTCTACTATAAAGAAAAATATCCCTGCTATCTTCTTTCCCTAAGGAAACACTGCACAGGCAAGACAGAATAAACATCTTATTCTTTCCCCTTCTTTATTTTTAAAATAGTGAGTTTGTTGCCTAGCATCCTCTAAGGATAATCCCCCAAATTTTTTAGTGACATTAAGAATGCATGTTTCTAGCATAGAGGGTTTTATTCCACCACAGTCATTATCATTTTTGTTGCTCAAATTTTTGTTTTGACAGTGAAAGTACATGAAACAGACAGAAGACTAAAGTTGAGAACTCAAAATAAGTTTTTGAAAAGTAAAAATTGCTTTAGGCACATGTAAAAGTAGGACAATGGGGATAGAGTTGGTATGTCTCCTGTTTTCTTTCAAGTCAGCTAATACTTGAGCCTGGATTCACCAAGGACAAACTTTGCATCCATTCTGTGATAAAAATATGACTTGTTCATTTTTCTCAGCAACTTCAGACATAGTTGTTTTATTTCAAGCTTTTAACTTATATTGTTTCAAATGTACAGAATACTACCACTTTTTTCCTGCTGGGATTCAACTCCCTGGCCTATGACAATCCATTGAAAAACTGTTACAGTGACCTTTTCTTGATGTCATTACATAGATGGTGAAAATCACAAAGCATCAGATGTTCTAAAGCGCTTACTGACACGCTCCAACTAGGATGAACACTGAATATTTAGAGACATTTTTGTTAGAGTTATGAGTTAGAAATGACAAACTTTCTTAGACAACACAACTCACTGGTAGCATGCAATCAATGTTCCTACTGAATTTTCTCATTAACAGCATGAGATATGGGGAAGAGAATCTGGAAGGTTAAATCCAGATGGCAAAAGTTTAATTTCTAGGCCTGGTATTTATGGTGAGATCTTTTTTAAAAGGTGAAGAAAACTCATTAATAGACTATAATAGCTTGCAAAGGTATTTTCTCATGACTGTCAGGATGTCATATAGTTTATGAGGAAAAGCCCAACCATTAAAGACACCTTAAATGATTTTAGTAAATTACTTTTTCTATTGCTTTTAATGATTGATGTAAAGCTGGTCTTATTTCCTTTAGGTCACTGGTATGACAACGCTGTAGTTGTCCGTAGTTGAATACAGGGAAGTATTTTCAAAGCCTTTGGTTTCTCCAGGACTCTGTCACCTACTGGCCTGGCTCTAAGTTTTGGGTAGATGGGATTGATTCTATTTGCCACAGCTGTCCCCCAAGATGGCAAATGGATTTGCTATATGTTTGAGCTGTATGCATCTCAATTTAGAGATGTGAACCAAATATTCTTGCTCTGCCCCATTTTCCATTGAGAAATAACATTTCTGTCAAAAGTCAGTTAAACTCGAATGAGTTTGGTTCAAACAGAACAATCCTGGCATTAAAGGACATAAAAGTGTATTGCAAGGAGAATGCTCTTTATGATACAACTAAGGGGGAAAATGGCTTCATGCTAAATGGAGGAAAAAAAACTTTGAGGCCATAAACATTGTCACTTATTTCTCAGGTGCTCTACAATCTTTGTATTCTAGTTGCTCCCCTCACCCCCTCATTTGTCTACAAGTTTTCCTGCACGGCACCTACACAGCGAACACCACATCTCTGCCACCATTTGGGGAGCAACCCATTTGGAAACACCTCATGTACTCTTCTTCTATCTGGTTGGCATAGAGTTCTTTAATAGGAACAAAGGGTGTGGCTAGCTTGACCGAGATAACCATTCACCTGTGTGTCCGCACCCACATTCTCCCTTTTCTTTCCTATTTCCCACCAGCACCTGTTCACTCCACAGATGCAGTCATCAGCTATGCGAGGAGGAATAACTATGGTAGGAGTGACACAGACTTTTTCCAGCACATGCCAATGGATTTCTCTGTTGCAGCACCGATTTTGGAGAATGTATCCCAGTGAGGTTGCCTTTTCTCCTCTGATGCTGAATTTGCACCCGAGTACATCCTACATTCTGTTTTGTAACTGCACTTACTTTACAAGGAGACAAGCAAACAGGCATGCATGGTTTAATTCCTGGAGCTCAGTGTTTGTCTTCCAATTTTTTTTTTGAGCAGATAACAATGATGGCACAATAGAGGATCGATGTATTTTTTCAGGAAGAAATTAGGAGTCATACAAAATGTCACTTAGCTGCATTTTCTAAGTTCCCTTAATATGTTTATAATGCCAAGAGGCCACATATTGACAACATTTAAAAACACTCATTGAATTAACATCTCCAAAGAAACAAAGTAACTCTTTGATTGCGTAACTCTCTATATTTTCCCAGCTATTACAGGACTAACAAGTGGTGACGGTGACAATTCTTTGTGTGTGGATCCTTCTTACAGGGGGCCACGCCGTTTCTTGTCTGTGCCACTTCTGGTACGACTGTGTTGGGAGCTTTTGACCCTCTGGATGAAATAGCAGACATCTGTGAGAGGCACAGCCTCTGGCTTCACGTGGATGTAAGTTCATCTATGTGTACATACCCGTTTAACCTTTGATCTGTCTGTAGCCTTATGAAATTTTTTATATGCTCAAACTAGATGTGGGGTCCCCAACACTTTTATTTGTATTTCAAACTGGGGGAAATAAGTATGCCATTTTCTGTAAATTATAAAGGAGACGATTCCAAGACTTCATGTAAATTTAGTTTTCTGGATTCTATTTTACTTTCTGCACTCCTGTGAACCATCTTTGGTCCTCAAATCTACTGTCATTGAAGCAGACTGGTATAAGGGACAGATTTTGGATTCGGGAGCCCAGAGACTTTGGTTTGAGTCCTCATCTGCCTCTTCTTCATTGTGATCTTAGCCTTCTGGATTTCAGTTTCTTCATTTGTAAAGGGTGGGGGTGGGGGGGGGATGGTGAATATGGGCTGTAAAGTATCTTCTAGCTCTAAAATTATGATTTCAAACAGCTGGAAAATGCAAAAAGCTACATTACATAATCGGATGCTATAAGGAATGCAAATTTTCTCTGAATCTATCAGATAATTATTTGAGGGGGTTTGGGATAATACACTCATTTTCTAACAAAGGATTGGCTTTTGTCTTAACTTTTGTTAAGTCCTGAGGTTATTCAAAATACATCTATTCTTAAATCAGAGGTAACTGAAAATTCTACTTATCCAGGGTTAGGATACTGAATTCAGCTAACTATGAACTTTTGTTGAGCTTAATTTTCTTTAAAATTAAAAATTTTGTGAAACCAGGAGTTAGTTCGATTCTAACCAAAGAAGAGACAGTTGCGCATGGTGTTTTGGGAGCTTTCCTCGGGTGACAGTTTCAGATCCTCCCTAGCAGAAGAAATATTTTTTGACTTGTTGAACCAAAGGAAACAGTATTTGGGGGATATACCCACATGTAATTTTGTAGTTTAGATGATTTTGTGCTTTTAATGTGTGTTTCAGTCAAATCATATCACATAGTATAGTGTGATATGATTCAAAGTTTACATTAATTGTATACTAATGTTTGGTAAAAGCAACAGTAGTATAAAGCTCACCGGAGTTATTGCCTCTATTAATACGCCAATGGCAATCCTTCAGGTAGATTATTTGTGACTTTTTAAATGGGATTTTAGCGTTTGTATCTGTTCATATTTCAACTTATATCTTACCGATTTTTATAGACTTAGGAACATAACAATACATTATATCCTAAAAGATAATATGAAATGAATATTTTTGTAACTGGAAATAAAGGGAAAAATCAAACATCAGCAGTTAAATATTTTACTCTCATAAAAAAATCAAATATGGATTACATAGTTTATGTAGTTTGTATAAAAATGTAGTAAATAGTTTATGTAAAACTACAGCAGCTTCTAAATTGGGAATGACATTAAGAGATTTATTGGGCTTAGAGAAAATTGTGATTTCTAAGTACGAATGAAAAGATCTTTCGGTTTTCTAAAAATTCAAGGTTGAGTCTGAAGAAAACATCTTTATAAGGGAATATGTAAACCACAGCAAATTATCCTATTTGTGCAGAGCATGCCTCTGGCAAATGCCTGTAGTATTAAATTTGACACCAGCCTACCTGGCTTATTAAAGACAGCATTTGCCCATCCTTTGTTATTGTGGGTGTCAAAATGTTATTACAGAAACATGTTGCTTATCTTGAAGAAACTTCGTTATGTCATAGGTACTTTATTAATTTTGAGAAAAAATATTAAATTGCAATAATTGCTTTGACCTGTTGGAAATCTTCTAAAGGGTATGTTAAAGCTTTAAAATATTAAAAGCTATTTACTTATCTCTTTTTAAAAATGAAATGACATTTACTTGTTCTTCTGGGTTTTCAATAAAACCATGCTGCCCTGCATTCATACCATATTTTATCAATTCTAAGATGCACTTATTTAAGAAAAATTTTAACATCTCTGAAACTCGTATTTTGATGTCAACTTTTTGTTAGCACACAAAAAAATGGGGATGCTTACATTTGACAGTGTCTTCAATTTGGTTAATTGTAATGTACTTTTAATCTGAGTAAGAAAAACTAATTTTATTAGACTCTTTCACCTCCAGTACCGTTTTTCCTTTGTGAGGGCAACTGTTATTCTAGCTTCTGACTGAGAGCAGAATGTCGGGCTGGTGTAGCTCTTCTTTAAATCAGGTTGTAGCTGCTGGAAAGCCTCTCATTCCCAACAAAGCTTCCTCTTCTCTCACCCATTCTTCATTCCAAGTCCCATAGAAAGCAGCAAACATATTTTAAATCCTGGACTTTAGAGGCTGCCAAATCTCAATTCCATTCGTGCTTTCACCTCCCTTTCAGGATTGGTCCTACTACTAATTTATTAACTAAAGACAAAAATATGTAAAATGGTATACTGTGGTGCCTCACATATAGTAATAGCTTAATAAATGACAATCTTTATTGAGATCGAAAGCCAAGCTCCTTCATCATTTAGGCGATTGGTTTGATAATTTCACAAGTTCTGGAGTGGGAATTACAGTGAAGCAAATTGAAGTAAGGCATTTATAGTGGGTTTTTTTTTTTGGAGGAATAAATTTATGGATGAGCCGTTTCTAACCCTGCCAAAGTACTTTGTAAAGTGGTAAACTAATGCCTTGAAAGAGTTCCTGTGATTTCAAAACTTAAACCCAGTTCACTAGAATTGGGAGATTATTTACCTTTCTGGAGAAGGAGTGTAGGCAGAGGCTAGCTCAGGGGACATGAAGGAGTAGAAGTATAGGATATCAGGCAGATGGAAAGGGTGAGCAAGTAAACAGGTGGGGCTCAGTGGATTAATCCTTCCTGTAGTTGTCACTGATATGTTCTCAGAGAGGTTGGGGGACAAAAAGTGAGAAAAGTAGGTAATTTTGGATTTAGGGTATGCAATAAAAGCCAAGAAAAATGGGGTATGTAACTCCTCTTAATATTTGCAAGGACCGAGTTCTCAAAATCCAGATCTGGAGATCCTCAGTTGGAGACTGGGATAAAATTTTCCTAGATGCCGAAGGCATTTGCCTTTGCAGCTCAGCCTCAGTCACACATGGTCCATTGTGAATCCAAGTAAGGGAGGAAATGCAGCAGGAAGGGAACCCGACAACAACCAGTTACTAACCCTTTACCTGGGAATCTTTGGGATTTGAACACATGACACCGTTGAAACACATCACAGCTCAAAAACCTCTGGGGATCCCATGGAGTTGTTGGAGACTCTAGTCCATGGGATCAAGTCTGGTGCTAATATGAGGCCAGTGGGGTTCACAAGGCTCAAACTTTTAAGCATCATTCACTCTTATGGCCTTGCAAGACTCCAGCTCTAAGACCGAGTTCCTCCTTGAATTATGTACCCTACTGACTCATTCACTTTACCCTAGACTCAGCTGTCAAAGTTTTTTCAAGTGGGATTTAAGGCCACAAAAGTTAGTTGTGCTGTACTTTCTCGTTATTAGCTACCAATGGGACCAGCTTTTGTAATACTCTGAGGATCATGGAGCTACTTCATTTTCTCTTCCATATCTGTGGTGCACACACTCTTGCCACTTCTTTCTACATGATATGAAGGTCTACCTATGCCTTTAAATTCCATAGCCAAAAATAGAATTTGCTACATCCTAAGCGACTCCTGAACTCACCTATTGCCTAAAAGCATCTCTGTCATCCTCATTCTACATACTATACTCTGCAGTTTGGCCAAATCATCACCTTCCTTAAGTCATGATGTTATCACAAGAGAATGGGCTTTGAATCCCATATCTGATTTTGTCATCAGCGAGACCTTGGACAATTTACCTGAACACCTCTGAACTTTATTTATAAAAAGTGGAAGTGATCATAACTTCATTCCTAATGGAGTGCTTTAAGATTTAAAAATAAGCTTGGAAAGCATTTGGTACAGCTCAAGCTAGTCCCCTTCAAATTCTCTCACAACAGTCATCCTTTATTGTCCTACAAATTAAAATTTACATCTGCTCCATTTTCAAGAAGCATGCTGACTTTTGTGTTTCTTACATCAGTTCTTCTCCCTTTGCTCCAGACCTGTTGACTGTGGGATTTCATCTGAGCTCCCCTCTCCTTTGCTCACAAAATTTACTTCTCCATTGAATAACTTACTTATGTCCCAAGCTTGCCCTCTCTCTCATTTGTCCCAGTTTCATTTGCAGATATTTCTGAAAGCCATTTGGCTAAATTGATCTATTTTTTCATTAACAGATATTTCCACCTAGCCCATCCTAGTTGGCCTTCTATCCATCCACCTTGTCAACAACATGCCTTGTTCATTATTAGGTAGAATGCTAGTCCTTAGCCCATGTCTCACATACATTGTGAAGATGCTGTCTATGTTAGAGTCTAAGCTTCAAGAGGGCATGGACTTTGAACCTCCTCATCCACACATAGCTCAAATTTATGATGTGCAAATGTATACTTTTAAGGGTCAGTGGGGGCCCATCTATTGTGATGAGGTTCTGGTTGCCCAAGTAGTGTCAGTGATCAAAATTTCCTGGGGTACAAAT
The DNA here is from genome assembly GCA_963573385.1 of Cacajao melanocephalus. NCBI lineage: Eukaryota > Metazoa > Chordata > Mammalia > Primates > Pitheciidae > Cacajao > Cacajao melanocephalus. The sequence continues at coordinate 94,993 of CAUYLG010028676.1, forward strand.
TGGTTAACATGATATAAAATATGAAATAATGCAGATCGAGGTCATCACTGAAGGTTTTCTATGACAACCGAATGGTAAACAACATTGAAATAACATTGCTTTGATTCTGTAAATATCTCAACAGGCTTCTTGGGGTGGCTCAGCTTTGATGTCGAGGAAGCACCGCAAGCTTCTGCATGGCATCCACAGGTAAATGTAGTTTCCCACTGTACAGCCGACTTCTATCAGGCAAAGGGATCTCTTTGGACTAAGTGATATTTTGAAAATAGGAAAAAACAAATTGTTTTGCTTAAATAAACCAGTAAAACCCCTTCAAATTCCTTAAACCACTCAGACGAGGAATTCTGTAGAACAGTAAACTGTACGAGTACTGAATGTAGATGCTGATAATGATAGTATTCTAGTCCCTGTAGAAACTAATTGAATCCTCTCCCTACTCTGTCCCTTTGTTTAAACAATAGGGCTGATTCTGTGGCCTGGAACCCACACAAGATGTTGATGGCTGGGATCCAGTGCTGTGCTCTCCTTGTGAAAGACAATTCTGTAAGTTTCCCTCTTGTGGTCTTTGGGCATCCAGGGGTTAAGTCACTGCGTTTGCAAAGGGCTTCATTTTTGCTTATCTCTGGGTGACTTGGGCTAGGTGTAAATTGAAGGTCTTTGGGAAATGTTGATGGTCTCTGAAGGAAAGACAAATTAGCTTAGATAAAAGATTTAGTGTTTCTGCTCAGGTAATTTTGTGGATTTGATTTAGGTATTATATAATCTCATTAGTTACAGCAAAATGGTCTCTCTCACCCTCATTTGGATTATATTTTAAAACTGAGTTTTAAACATTGCCAAATTTTTTTTTCCTTGATTAAGTCTGGGATTTAAGTTATCTCGAAACTTCTGCTCACTGAGAAAGTGGAACAGATGTGTGTCATACATTAAATTGAACACTTAATACGCTTAGCAAGGGCTTAACAGCCCGTTTATATCGGAAGACGTTTGTTCAGGCCTGATCATCGAACACTGATTTATTAGGGGATTGCTCGTCCCAAGTGGCTGGTACTTAAGCCTCTTTTGGAATGCTTGGGAGAGTTGGAAAGTTGTCTGGATCACTGAGGCAAGTGGGGAGAAAAGTTGAGGCTTCTCTTGGCCGGAGGTATAAACTGTTTTCCATGGGTTAAATAAGGATCCTTGTGGGAGGTGGCCCAGGCTGGGAAGTGCTACTTCATTCTTAGAAATGCCTCTTCAAGATCTGTGTTCAGCATGTGGGTGATCTTTCTGAGCCATCTGTTTACATTTTTTTCTTAGGGGACTCCCTTTGCCAATGCTAAAGTCATTTTCTGTTTTTAAGGAATTTTATTTCAAATGAAAACTATTTTTAATCTCGAAAGCTAGTCTTGCATGTGTAGCTATTTACAACTTTTTAAATTGTGATATTTATATGTGAGGGCCCTGCGTGTTTTGACATGATCAAACAATGTCCATCAGGAACTAGGAACAGATTTTGCTTCTATAGAAATAGACACTACCAGGAATATGAATCAGTTCCTTAATGTTTCATTAGGTTGGATGTAGTTGAATGTATTCAATACCATTTAACTTTTTTAATTTAAGTTTTAAAATTATGGTGTGACTGTATTTGTAACCGAAAGGTAGTTTAAGATTACCGTATTGATTGTGAACCAAAGAACATAATCAACATACCCGTAGGTACATATTTAGGATGGAATAGAGATAGGAATAAACCCAAGTTTTCTTTTGGTCTAGGTATAAAAACAAAAATGTATCAAGCATCCTTTATTAGTGAGGTATTTTACATTTGCTTTCTACCTAAATCAGCCAATCTGAATGACAAACTTATCTGTTGGTATGATACTCTAAGGAGTGAAAAACTTAGACCAACAATTTCATGACTACTTCTTTTAAATAACTTTCTAGCTTTTATACGCTTTTCTTATTAAATGACATTTGAGCGATTTAGCAACAATTGAATTACATTTATGTACTTGAGGTAATTTAAATTTTTCTGGATCATATAACTCCTTAACAGTTTTTTTTTTTTTTTTAAAGAATTTATTCCTGGATCTTAGTGACAGTAATACCCATGCCTATTTTCATGGCACGAATTAAGAGGTTAGGAGATTTCTATTCACTGTGCAAAGAACTGAGGACTTTTAAAAAATTGCCTTTTAAAAAAATGAAAAGACTTTTCAATTTAAATGGAATAGAAAACTGAACTATGAGATATGAGATATGGCAATCAGTTTCAGTTTTGTGTTGGCAGTTTTCTAGCTCTTTTGTGCTTGGATTTCTGCCCGTTATTCTCTTCCCTATTGTTAATTCATTCCATCAGTCAGCAAAACTGATCTACGTGGGCCAGACACTGCTGATTCTAGGCTTATAGCATCGAATCAAGACAGACATACTACCCAGAGTCAACGAGTTTATAATCTCACAGGGAAGACAATGAACAAAATGCACATATTAAATTTTTTTAACTGCCATTTTGATAAGTGCACCAGTGAATGTCAGACTCTATTGATTGTAAAAATCAACAGGCATTTCAACCTTCTCTTCTTGTCCATCTCCTAATACTCAGCTAAGTAGCCTCCTCTGGAATTATCGTATCAGATATGGCTCATGTGATGTAAGGAAATGGGAGAGGGCCTAGAGAAGAATTTTATAGAAGAAAGCATTCTTCTCGCATTTTTCTACCTTAAACGCAGTTGTGTCAGACATGGTATACGGGTTACCATGAGGCAATTACCCTAAATTTTAAAAATTAACATGCACAGAATGACAGAAAAGGGAAAGTCTTGGTTTTGGATAAGAATTTTGAAATATTGCACCACCTCCAAACGTGACTCCTTTCAGACCTTCTCTGATATCAAGTGGTTAAAATTAAATGTTCTTACTGCTGAAACCATCTCCATTGGGTAATCTGTTAGTTGCAGCCAAATGCACCCCTGTCTGATACAGAAAAGAGCATGGTACTTCAGTAACACATAGCAGGGAGACCTATGATGTTCCAGGTGGAAGGAACAGCATGTAAAAATTACATGAAGATCACTGGAGGAGAAGAGTTGAGAGTGAAGTATGTTTTAGTGTTGCTCGTACTAAATTTGAGGTTCTTATGAGGTATTTGAGTGAGGAGATCAGATAGGAGGTTGACATATAGACCCAAATCTAAGAAAATAAGTTTGGACTGGTAAAGTCTATTACAGAAATAATTGACACCGAGATGGTATCTGAGGTCATAGGAATGGGTTAGACCTTGGAAGGATCTTTGGAAGGAGAAAAGGCGGCCTAGAACTTAGCACTGAAAAACTTTAGCATTTAGAGATTGGATAGAAGAGGAAGGATATCCCACAAAGGCTGAGTCAGAATGGCCAGGGAGATGGTGGGAAGACCAGAAAGAGTGATACTAACCAGAGAATAACATGTAGGAGAGAAAAAAGTCATCTCTTTTCCTTAGCCATTGCAAGGTTCATGGCTGACATCCCTATAACAAAAGACATTGACAAAAGAAAAGCCTAACAAACTTGTTTAACCAAAATGTTATGTGAAACAAGAACCTTCAGAGATGAAGATCCAAAAGCCCAGGGAAAACCATTTTTCTGGACAATCTTGCAAAGTATGGTCATAAGCTGGCAGGGGGGACCTTGGAGTTCCTGCTTGTCCAGTCTTCTTGGCCTGCCTGGCATAGGGCAGGACCCCTCTGGAGTGAGGGTCTTAACAGCCTCCTTTTAGGGGAAGTAGGTCAAGTAATTATTTATGGCCATGTTTCATGGAAGAAAGGTGAGAGGTCAGAGAGTGACCTCCAAGGTGCCATATTTTGGGTAACTTGTATGAGCCACACAAAATGTGAGGCAAGTGAATGACTTTCATCCTTCATGCGATGGCTTATTATCACCTCTTCTTTGAAGAGTCCCCAGACTTACCAAGATAAACGGGCAGCTCCCCAGTATTGCTTCTCAGACTGTTCCTCTCCTTTAAAGTGCTTATAGTTACTATTGGCATAATTTGCATAAATGTGTATAATTCTATTTGTAATTATGATTTATCATGTAATCTTTCCCACTAGAATGTAAGCTGCATGAGGAGAAAGACTATCTCATTATATTCACCACCAGGTCATCAGTGCCTAGCAAATATTCGCTGAAAAGGGGGAAAAAAAAAAACCTAGTATTTAAAAACTGAATGGTTAATACGTTAATCATCCTCAGAAATATCTACCTTCATATCAGCAATAACTAAATTTGAATTTTTCCCTCACTTCAAATTATTCCATTTGAAAACTAAGATACAAGGATTAAAATTATAGTTGATGAGTTCTATTGCTTAGGTCCTAACACTGAGCTTGTGTTAGGGTGATCATTGATGAAGGGTGATCATTGATGAATAGTGATTTTAATTGGTTCTTCTGTTGACCTAAGAGGATAACTAGTTTAAAAGAAAGTAAATTGCTAAGTAAATATACTGCTGTTTAGGGCAAAACTATTTCTCTAATTTGTACGTACAAAGCTCTGACATTCACAGTGCTGTTTTCCCGGATTGACTGGCTGGTAGTTTTTACATTTTTGATTTCCTGTGTTAGCAAATAGGACTGCTTCAGAAACAAAGCATAGCTGTTGCTCTCAAAGTTATACTATCACTAACCCCTCTTTGAATCACAGGGATAAAAAGAAAATTAGGGATTTTTAAAAATATGATTATAAATAGGTTGACTTCAGATGTAAATGTGGGATTTGCATGGCTGTTTTGGATCAAAGACAGTTTTGATGCTTTGATCTAAAATAAAAGGCAATATATTCTAAGAATCAGTTGAATAGATGGAGAAAAACCTCAATGTCAGCTTTTTGATTTTTAGTGTTTATGAGACAGATTTTTTAGTTTATAAAACCCAACAGGTATGAAAAACATGAAACATACTAATCAGATGGCTTTTTAAGCATAAATGATTCCTATTTCTACCTATCACTATCATTCAATTTTAACTCACAATGCCTGTTGACTCAGTCTAGCTGCTACAGAAAACTCAAGTGAATTTTTTTACTTTTCAGAAGACTATGTTGACAGTATGATTTTTTAAAATCGTGTCCATTTTTAGTATTTTATTTCAGAAGTAATTCATTTTTATCATAAATGAATCTGGAAATTCAGATCAAAAGAAAGTTGAAGTAAAAGAAACATAGAATACTAGTATCTGAAGATGCCCTTTATGGATTTCTCAATGTATACATACATTTAAATGTGTATGTATGCACCATGCATCATCTATAAAATTTGCAGTATGTTTTGCTTTTAGCTTGCATTTTCTATTTAACAAAATTATGAAAATTGTTCATATGGATGCTATTACAATTTTAATAACTACATAAAATCCTATCATTGATACATTATAATTAGCTTGGCCACCTCTTACTGCTGACTAGTCAGATGATTTTAATTTTTACCTATTACAAATTTGGTTACCATCTTTGAGGCTAAATCATTTATAGCACATCCTTTAGTCTTCCTTTAGCATAAATCCCTAGAAGTGAAAGAATAGCTAGCTTTTATAATGCTTTAATACAAGTTTCCCAATCTTTCTTCAAAAACATTTACATCATGAGAATATGAGTATATATGTGTGTGTGCGTACATGTGTGTTCTAACCTTTGACATCACAGGCATATTTAGTTTTCTTAATTCGATAGTCAAGACATTTGTACTCTTACAAACACAGATGCAAACATTTTCCTTCTAATTTTATCTATTGACATTTTATACCTCCTTCTCAGGGATCTTCTTTGGCTCAGTGTATTGACATGCAATTGTAGGTTTCAAATGTGAGGCCTTGGAGATAAAGGAAAGGAAAAGCATTGCAAGTTTATCTTCATTCTAGAGGAGACTCAGAATGTAGACCCTCCCTGCTACTTTTAATTTTGAAGAAGCAATAGCAGAAAAGAGTAGGAGAGTCATTCAACACAGTTATTGAGGATGTGCTCTCTGAGCCATATAATTTAAAAAAAAAAAAAAAAAAAGATTTCATTTCCCAGTGTGGTCGCCAGGAAAAGAAAGAATTTTTGCTGGAAAATATACCTGAGAAGCAGGTAAGTTACCTAGCCCCGTTTTCATTTCTGTTCTGAAAAATTGACATTACAAATAATTATTACATGCCAGTTAAAAAACGTGCAAGTAAAAAAAAGGAAAGAAAATACATTTTTCTCTAAATCACAGAAACTAGAACAAACTATCTGCTTTTGTGGGAATTTCTTTCCTAGGTCTTGCTTTTCTTCATAAAGTTCCTATGGAAATGCCATTAGATGGTTTGAAAATACTGAGCAAATCTGACAATTGAAGAAATTTTTCTCTCCTGCCAGAGAACACTCACACTTTTCTGTACAGGTACATTATACATTTCTTTAGAATGACAGCCTACCAGCTAATGTAGCAGAAAAAGGGGAAGGTAGGTGTTTAAAGCTGATTAGAAAAGAGAAGCATTTGACTTGTAGGAGAGATATCAATCTCTTGCGCTCATGCTGCTGAAATCATTCTGTGTCTTGGCTGTTCTTGATTGAGCTCAGAAAATCCTTCCCAGACCTTTCAACAAGGTTGAGCATTACATCAAATTGAGAGAGAAAACTAATTCATGATTGGTAAAGTCTTTTTAATTCCCATTTTTTAAAACTTATAACAGGTCATATTCTTTCCATGAAGCTTTTGGAAATTTTGTGCATATGCCATATATGTAGGTGCATCACATTAAAAAACATGATTTTCAGTAATCACAAACATCTGTCATTTTTGCTTTCTCTAGAAAGTAAAGGAATAATGTTAGATCCTCATGTGTCCAAACTCCATTCTCTTTCTCCACCAAACCAGCAAGACTGAGTTTTAGAATTTGTTGGTCTTACCATTGCCATTAGTTTTAGCAAGGGAATTTACACTTTGCTTTAAACCAATGCCCCATATAGCTCAGTATATTGCTTCCATTTGGCCCCAAGAGACGTGTTATTATGTAACTGTGATTGTGCTATCTGACCTCAATCATCAGTTACTACCTAGTCATAAATGTGCACTGGTCCCAATGCAGGGCTTGAACTGGGCACCAGAGTTCTTAGAATCACCTATCTAGTACACTGGGAACTACCTGAGGACCGAATGGGTCTCACTTGCCACTGTCATTCCACTACTCAGTATAAACCCAGGCCTCAGTTAATTTTCAATAAAAATGTTTCCTGAAGTGACCAAATCTGTATTTATTTCCAATACCATCAAATGGCAATGTTTTAAGTTTTTTACCCACAATGTGAAGTAATACGTCCTTTATCATGTATCCTGATCTTTCAAGTCTCAAAGCATGCATGTCCCTTTCTTGCCAAAACATAGGAATTTTTTGAAGGTATGGAAATGGTTTTATCCATGTGGCTTGATATAGCCATTACCTCCTCTCATCCCATCTCATGTTGGCACTTAAAATATCTTGACTCTGGGGCCGGGCATGGTGGCTCATACCTGTAATCCCAACACTTTAGGAGGCCGAGGTGGGTGGATCACAAGGTCAGGCATTTGAGACCAGCCTGACCAGCCTGGTGAAATCCTATCTCTACTAAAATTACAAAAATTAGCCAGGCGTCTTGACTTGCACCTGTCATCCCAGCTACTTGAGGGGCTGAACCCAGGAGGCAGAGGTCGCAGTGAGCCGAGATCGTGCCGCTGCATAGAGAGACTCACACAGAGAGAGAGATTCCATCTCGGGAAAAAAAAAAAAATCTTGACTCTGGGTTGTGCCAACATTTCGCCTTTTATCTACATGCCTCAGAGACCAATAATAAATCAGTGACTCACGCTTTCCTTTTTCAGAAACCATATTGTCTTTCCCCTAGGAAGTTATTTATGTTTTAGTGTCTAATGATGCCGTCTTTTATTGGAGACTGGACAAGCAGAAGAGATACTTGCTTTTCTAAGACTCCCTGGGTCCTCTCTTGACCCCTTCTAATGAACAGGATGACATTCGCAATCTGCCAGTTTGCTGGAAATGGCTGTTTGTAATGTTGGATCCAGCATATTGGCCAATGGTCTCCCAATTTCATCCTTGAGTTCCTTCAAAACTCTTGGGTGACTGCCACCTGGTCCTACTGATTAAGCTACATTTATTTTGTCAGTTTGGCTTAGATGAGTTGGGGTTTTGCCCATTATTGGATTTTATGTTTTCTGCCTGTGTATTTCTGCAGAACCCTGAGGGTGCAGGAATCTCTCTAACACCCTTCTAAGGTAACAAATTCACTCATCTTGGCACTCAGCCTGTTTCAGTATGGGAACTCCAACCTTTGCTTCTCTGCCAGTCATCACAGAGGATTTCAGATTTGCTAAAAAATTGACAAGAAAAAATATGAAATTCTGCCTGTGTCCTTTTGTCCTCTTTAATAGAGACCAGCAGTTGAAAAATGGCCCAGAGAGAGGATTCTATTTACACACTAAATTTTTTCCATACCAGGGTCCCATAACACAGAAAGAATATATAAATTAAAACCTAAGAGAGGAAGAAACATAAGATTAAGGTAATAAACCTGGAATGAACATTAGAAAAATTTGTGTCATAATAAGCACGCTACACCTGCCTCAATAGGTGTAGAATTTGGTTTTACTGTTTTTAAAGGATTGTAAGCATTTTTTTTTTGTGTGCCTTTTACTATTAACTCACGGCCACAAGGCCTTTTTTTTAAGTTCTTGGATACACGTACCGAGTGTGCAGGTCTGTTACAAAGGTATACATGTGCCATGGTGGTTTGCTGCACCTATCAACCCGTCATCTAGATTTTAAGCCTCACATGCACTGGGTATTTGTTCTAATGCTCTTCCTTCTCCTTGTCCCCAACCCCGTGACAGGCCCCAGTGTGTGATGTTCTCCTCCCTGTGTCCATGTGTTCCCATGATTCCTTTCCCACTTATGAGAACATGTGGTGTTTGGTTTTCTGTTCCTGCGCTCGTTAAGGCCTTCTCTTTTTACCACTACTGATATACTTGAGACCCTTTTGACTTCTTGGAATAAATCGTTCTACTTGCTTTTCTTTGCAATTTGCAATGTCATATTGGTTGTTTCCAAGCAAGATATCTTAAAACATACCTGATAACAAAGCTAGGAAGCCTAATTCAGCTCGTTTCATGGCCAAAGGATTTCAGGGAGTCAATTTTTTGCTGAATGTGTTGTTCCACAGTGATTCAGAGCGTTGATCCAAGTCCATGGGAATGAGAAAAGCATTCTAATTTTGTAAATAACTCACAATTTGTAAGTATAGATTGTATATAGACTTTCAGTAGTTGTATTTAAACCCTAATTTGAACAGAAATTGTTGGTGGCATACAATAAATGAATTATTTGGGCAGGAAAAAACTATAAAATAGCAAGATTTTTAATGTAAGGATCCCAATATCCACAGAAGAAATATCAGAATATAAAAGTGGCACCCTGGTCTTGAATCTCCTGCTTCCAAGATGTGAAACTACACATAATTCACAAGTACAGGCTCATTTGGCATGTACCCTCAGACAGCAAACATACCTGCCTTTAGGTCATTATGGTGCCGATTGAAAATCTTAATTTAGAGGGTTTTGTTAATTGCAAAGGAAGTCAACATATTCTCTGGTAGTTCCTTCTGATTGGCTAGTTGAGAGTTTTAAAAGTTTGCTTTACTTTAAAATTAAGATTATGAAATATACGATATAAAAATATGCATAAAACAAATGAACAGCTTAATTTGTTATAATATGAACAGGTCATTTGCACACAGATTAAAATAAACATAACCAGAAACCCAGAAATCTTCCTTTGTTTAAGATACTGATGTTGGCTTTATTAGTTTGCTGTAGTTATGCAGCCCCAAATGATACAGTTTTTGAATTTTATCCAAACTATAGAGTATGTACTTTCTTGTGTTTGGATTTTTATTGCTCAAACTTATGTCTTTAAGATTTATCCATTTTGTGGTACAATCTGATGATTACTTTCATTCTTATACTATTCCATGTGAATATATCACAAGTTGTTTATTCATTCCATTATTGATGGGCATTTCAAGGCTTTTACAAAAATTTGCTATGAATATTTTTGTGCACATATTTTACTTTGTTATATCTCTAAGGTTCCTTCTACAAGAATTTTCCTTCCACTTGAAGACCATATTTAGGAGTTTCCTTGTGGGTCAACTGTTAACAGAATATGCTTTGCTTCTTTAAAAACGTTTCATTTTTGCTGGTGATAAAATTCTGTCAGTAATTTTCTTTCAATACTTTGATTTTTTTTAATTAAATTTTTTTGTTTTTGCCTTTTGTTGTGTTAACATATTTGCTATTTAAATGTCATTCCTTTGGTGGTAAAATGACTTTCCTCTGGCTTCTTTTAAAAATTTCAAGCTTTAAAAAGAAATTCTGCTATTTAACAAGGAAGTTCTAAATATGAATTTTAGTTTTTCTTGTGTTAGCTTTACTGGGTTTCTTGAATCTGTGGATTGACATGTTTTGTAATTATTCCTGCTTCCATTTCTCTCTCCTTTTCTGGCACATCAATTAGGTATATATTAAGCCTTTCTTCCTTTCTTTCCCTCTATTTGGTATGCTCCATAATGTCGTCTTTCCGTGTTTCATTGTGTACAATTTCTTTTGACCTATCTTAAAATTCTCTAATTTTCTCTTCATCTATATCTAATCTGCTGCTAAAGCCATCTCATGAGTTCTTATTTTGTTATTGTCTTTCCAGCTTTATAATTTGTAATGGATTCCATTTACCTATATAGTGTCTCTAGGTTGTTGATGTTTTCAAGATTAGCCTTCATCTGCCTGAACACCGTAAGCATAGATTTGCCATCTCTTCTGTTAACTTCAACATCTAGTTTCCCTTTGGTGCTATTATGATTATTTGTGTCTGCGATTCCTGGCTTTCATATTGACTAGAGCTGTAACCTTATAATCCTTGCTGGTTTACTTTTTATTCGATAATTTACCCTTAGGAATAATTTGAGACATGAAGTGATCTTTCTTTACAAAAATGAAATCTATTTTCATTTTTATTCATATCTGAGAGAATTAGCAGTTCAGGAACAATGCTCGACATTTTTCTGCATCTTCAGGATATAGCCTGCACCTCCATTACACGGTGGAGATGTTTGGGTCCCCAGTAAGAAAACGGATTGCTTTCTTGGCTTTGATGACAATGAACACTTTCGAATTTTGTTTCCTGAAGCTTTTAGGATATCTGCTGGTGAGAAGTGATAATACTCCAGGTCTCACACTTGGTAGACACCTTATTCCTTGTTCCCTCCCTTCTCACCATTCTGGTTGTCTTGCTGTCCTCTCCGAGTCTGAAAATATCCTGGAGTAGGAATGTCTCTGGCTTACCTCCTTGAGTTCCCTTTTCCTTCTTTGTACCTCCAGTACTTTATCCCTGTCTTGTGGAGGTCTGCTAGGCTTTTCCTTAGATGCAGTTTTTACATTTTGTTCTGGGATTCTTGGCGGTCTTCAGTGGGAGGATCTTCAATTCCCCTATTTCTTTATTAGAATTGATATGTGCCACACACTTTGGATTTTTAAGAATCAGCTGCTGTTCAGTACTGCCAGTGGGAATAACCATTTGTTTATCCTTTCATTCGACCTGCAAATATGTAGAGACTACTATATGTTCACTGAATAAGACAAGCTCCCTACTCTAACTCAAAATCTAAGGAAAGCATTTTAAGCAAACAATTAACAGACACTATTCTTTAGTTATGTAACATTTAGAAAGCAGGAGTTGGGGAATGTGGATAAGAGAACACTGCTGAACAGCCTGGTCAAGAAAACTTGCAGCATAGGTGACTTTTAAAGTATCAGTTACTGGTATTTTATTTCCTTATTGAAAAGTAATATATCATCATAATATCAAACTGTCAAGCATAATTAAGAACATAAAAATTACTTGTAAAACACCAGCCAATATTAAATCATCTAAAATTTTCTTGAGATGCATATTGTTATCTCTCTATGCTGATAAGTATAGGTTATTATATTTTGCTTATTTAACCAGTATCTTGCTTTCTTTATCCATGTCTACCCTTTCTTATGATCTAAAAAACAGGTTACTTTGGTTTAGGGAAGCTTGAGAATATTTCTTTAATCACCACCACCATTACCATGAAAGCAGCTAATTCAGCACCTTGAGCCTAGCTCAGCAGTGTGCATTACATGAAAGTCCATATATGTTTTCAGAAGCTTTCCTTCTATTACAGAATCTGCAAGACCTTCTTCCTCACCTCAATCCCCATCCAGATACCTCTTACAACTGTAATTACTGAGGTTATCAGTGACTGTCAGAAACACAGGAAGCTAAACCTGTCTTCTTCAATCAGGAGATACTGGTATTTGAAAATATCATCCAGCCATCTATACTTCTTGCGGAATTTAGTCATCTTTTTGTGACACATGTTAACTGTTCATCTATAGAGAAAGTTTCCCAGTGAAACCAGACTTTCACATGAGTGAATTTTCCCATTAGATGCACCAAATGAGAACCAATATTCTACCAAACCTGCTTAACTAGAGGAAATGTGGAATCGTCTAAAGTAAAAATTTTTAAAAAAAACATAGCATTTCAGAAATCTAATAGTGCATAAATGGGAGGAGAAAACTAGAGAAATTTTAATTAAAGGTCAGAAGACTAGGTAAGGAGTGAATATAACTTGATATTCCATTTTTAAAATAATCCCATTCATTGGATAAAACAGCTGTTGTTTTGCCAAGTCCACATTGCTGTAATTATAGTTTCAGAATATATTTCAACCAATAGGGTAAGTCTATATTAACTTTTACAAAATGACTTATTTACTCTTCTTCCAGTTTTCAAAAACTTTTTATCAAGTTTAAAAAACTTACTCTGGGTTTTTTTTTTTTTTAAAGATTTATATTAAACCTGTAATTTGAGAAGACTGAACATCTTTGTATGATTTTAGCCTTCTGACCTACTGTTTCGGTTTCAATGGTTTTTCTAATAGAGGACCCAGTGTATATTTTTGCTAGGATTATTTATACCTATTGTATATTAATTATCTTTTTAAAACCTAACTGCTAAGACTGATATTAAGATAAACTTTTGAAATACTTATATTTAACTACTTCACCAGAATTCTAATTGGTTCTGAGAAATTTTAAGTTATTCTCTTGCATTTTTAAAAATATGATTTATCAGTATAAATTGTTATTTTCATTCTAATATCTAAGCTTCATATAGGATACAATTATAATGCAGATAGAATTTTCAAAAATATGTTCAGTAAAACAAGACTTTGTTTTTGTGATTTTATTGACGTTGTGCTAAGTTACATATTCTTTATAAATTCAAGAAATTATCTAGTATTCGGTTTTGCCATCTATTATCAAATAAGGTAATTCTTGAACAAAATTAGATTTTCTGTATTACTGGTTAACCTCATTTTATTGCAGTAAATTATTTTAATGTGTTAATGGATTTTTGCTTCTATGTACAGATGATCAATCTATTCCTTATGTTTATCTTGGTTGGATAGTATTGAGTGCAGTTTTAATATGTCTTTTAAAATAATTTTAACATGGGTATCAGTTTTTAGAAATGTTCAGGAAATTTAAAAACTTGCTCAGAAATGTTGGGGAAGATAATTTTGTGTTCAGTATACATTTTCATTGAACTATAATTTCCTGCTGTAGTTCAGCCAGTTTCATTATTTTCTCAAATATATTTTGCTAAGATTTTCAAAGATTTTAGCATAATATATGCCATTTCCTTATTTTTATCTTATATTCCTGCCTGAAATCTTAATTAAAATTTTCCCTGATTACTTATCTTTTCTCTCCACGAAGAATCACTTTTTGCATTTTTCATGTGTTATTAAATTTATATAATTAATATTCATTTTCTTCTGCTTTGCATTTTTGTTCTAGAATACTATTTTACATTTGAGGGCAGTTTTGGCTCAGCTCCTTAAGTTCCATTTTGGAGTGTTCTCATCTAAATAATTTTCCAATTAATCTATAATAACCATGTTAGTTTACTCTGAGCAAAGACTGATTTATAAAAGTGATTTTAATCTCTCAAGCGCTTAAGATGTGTTATGGAATTCTGGTTTTATTGTACTCAGATAATGATCAGAATGAAACCAGAGAAAAGTGACAAATGTTTGCCTTTTACACTCCATAGTTACTCTTGGAAGGATATCTTATCCAGAAAACCATTTTCAGTTCACACCCTGTTTCCCCAAGTAGTTAAACAGGCCTCAGAGTTGGGGAGGGAAGAGGACTATCTGAAGAGAAAAACGTTAAGTGTAAACCCAGGGCACCAAGAAAGAATAGAACCTTCCTGTAAGTCCAAGGAAAATAGGTTCTTGCCTCTCAGCTCAAATTCTAGGTGAGATTCAATGTGGGAAGCATATTTCACACCTCCCTATAGGGTTGCCAGATTCAGTAAATAAAAACAAAGCGGGCTCAGTTAAATTTGACTTTCAAGTAAACATAGTATTTTAGTGTAAGCATATCCCAAATATTACAGGGGACATACTTATATTAATGTTTTTTATCAATTTATAATGTTTGAAATTCAAATTTAATGAGGTATTTTGTATTTTAACTGGCAACTCTTCTCAGCAGCATTTGGGAAATTCACAATAACATGAAATGAACAAGAGGAAGAAGAAATTACCCTAAAAAAAAAAATCTTGATCAATCATGTTTTATTTCTGAATGGTCATTTCCAGAAAAACTCAACTTGACCAGACTAAATATTTATGCATTAGAAGTAATGATGGCTCCAAATCAGAAGTTTTCTTTCTTCTTTCTTCAATGGAGTTTCACTCTATCACCCAGGCTGGAGTGCAGTGGCACAATCTTGGCTCACTGCAACCTCCGCCTCTTGGGTTCAAGTGATTCTCCTGCCTCGGCCTCCTGAGTAGCTGGGATTACAGGTGTATGCCACTATGCCCGGCTAATTTTTGTATTTTTAGTAGAGATGGGGTTTCACCATGTTGATCAGGCTGGTCTCAAACTCCTGACCTCATGATCTGCCTGCCTCAGCATTCCAAAGTGCTGAGATTACAGGTGTGAGCCACCACGCCCAGCCCAAATCAGAAAGGTTTTAAAGAAAAATAAAGTGTCCTTTTTTACACATCCAAAGTGATATAATTTAAAAACATCTAACAATGATATTTGCTTTTATGTTCTCAGGTAACATATGGCACCTTCACAGTATGATGTTTCCATCTCTGCCCAAGAGACCAACAAAGCTAAATTAGAATCTCTCAGTGTTGATTGCAAATTTTTAAGTCTTCTTAGCCTCTGGTCCAATTGGTGGGGCAGAGAGATGGAGCAAGGGTTCATTATGCCCATCTCTATGGATGAGAGGGGAAGTAAGGGTTTAAAGTGTGTCTGCAATGAACATCTTTCATTTCTTGCTGTGACAATGTCTTGATAATTTTTAAATGTAACCCAGAAACTGAAAAACAAGGAAGATAAATTGTATCTTCCCCTTCTCCAGTTCCATAGCAGTTTATCAGAAGTTCAGCACTTCTACAAGGCTATTCTCTCTTCCCTGTACATTTCATTATGCCCTTGTCATGGAATAGCACATGTGGCTATTATGTCCTTTTGATTTTACCCTGACATTTTATTCTTTTATTACCAGTCTTAGCACCATAGTGCAGATGAAACCCTCTAAATCCAGTTATAGAAATACTGATGCATTCATTTAGAGTACTGTCAGAATCTTTGTGCCATTTCAATATTCAACTTGCCAGAGAGGTAGTGAAATGCAATGAAATACATAGCTGTTTTCAGAGCTGGTGTGAACCAGAAATTTTTACGTAATAAGGAAAATATTGTTTTCTGCCTTGAGCTCCCAACATCAAGCGTTAGAGGGTTAGCCACTCTAACAGATTTCATTTCCCAATTTTGAAAGATATAGGGCCCCTTCACTTAAAAGGTTCAATTGAAATCTGAAAGGAAAATCTCTAGGGAAGTAGAGTTCTTCAAATGTCTTTGTTTAAAAAGCTTGTGATTGAGGAAATGACTCACCCATGACTGGTGGCAAGGTTAATTCCACAGAGCTGGAATCTTAAGTATATTCTAGAATCCGATATTGGATTTATAAAATAACAATAAATTAGTATGAACTCATGGAGTTTAACAATCCCTGTATGGGGATTTTTCTCAATGCCTCTATAGCTTTAGACAATTTTGAGAAAGGTTGTCACTTACATTCAAGATATTTATAATTATTTAGAACCAAAAACAGACACGCATGACAGGCTAGATGAGCTTATAGATAAGACATATTGTTTCTCATTGTAACAGGTTCATGGGTTTCGTAAGGCAAGGGAGAAGGAAAGTGTCCAGCATTCATTTTAGTTTGTTGGGATATGAGCACTATATGTGAGCCTATGGTGACTTTTTAGAAGGTATGCTGGGCACCGATAGGCTTGGGGACTATATCAGGAATAGGGTGCAGTATCCTTTACTCTATGATGCTGTAAAATACTTATTCCCCAATTTCTGACAAGCACTGAACTGTCAGAAATTAAGAATATGTGGGCCAGAAGCAGTGACTCACGCCTGTTAGCCAGCACTTTGGGAGGCCAAGGCGGGCACATCACCTGAGGTCAGGAGTTCAAGACCAGCCTGGTCAACATACTGAAAACCTGTCTCTACTCAAAATACAAAAAAATAGCCAGGCATGGTGGTGTGCACCTGTAGTCTCAGCTACTCAGGAGGCTGAGACAGAATCACTTGAACCTGGGAAGTAGAGGTTGCAGTGAGCCGAGTTAGCGCCACTGCACACTCTAGCCTGGGTGACAAAGTAAAGACAGTCTCAAAAAAAAATGTGGTCTCGGGGAGAGCAAAGTGAGGTGCCAGGTAACTGGGACTGGGGAACAATGTGCTGGGAGATGAGGCTTGGAAGCAATTTCAGATCACATATGGAGGGCTTTAAACATCGTGTTAAGAGTGCATTTGTTTGCCTATAGGCAAATTATTCTCTCTGTATGGAAAACCAGATACTCTCCTTGCCTGCTTGAGTCCTACTGTTTCTCTCACGAAACACAGCTCAAGCATCAACTCCTTCCAGGGGGCCTTTCTGCTTTTCCAGGATGCTTTAGGGACCTCCTCTCTAGCCAAACATTTGTTCAGTACCTATCACAAATTCCTTTAATGGTGAAGGCATTAGCCTCTCATCTATACTCAACTAGAGGCTCCCAACCTCATAGAGGATCCTCATGTCCTGGCAAGTTCAATAAACAGATAAAACGAGTATATAAATATAGTAATCCATTAAATCCACATTTCAGTCCCATGAGGTAGGGACTCTTCCCCTTCCCACTGTACAAATGGGGAGCCTGAATACAGAAAGCATAAATAACATGCTAAGACCACAAAGCTCATAAAGGAGGGAACTGAGATTCAGTCATGCTCAGTCGATAATCCATGCTTTTAACCACACAGCTCATATGTGCCTCAAACAAAATGGCAGGTAATGAATCAACCTCGGTTCCTAAAACTGAATTTTAAAGCCACAATAATGTACAGAAATAGAAAACATTGATTAGAAAAATTCAACCTGATTGTTTAATCCCCTTTGGAACCTATACAAAATGAAGTCGTAATGCTGATGATTTTGCTAATTCTAACTCATTTCCACAGCCAGTCTGGTTAAACTGACCTATAAATCTCCGCCTAACTCAATTTGGTCCCCAGACTCTTGCCTGTAGTGTTCTTTCATTACACGTTTCTTCTTTCAGCCCAGGTTGTACAGAAATTTTGTAGATATAGTCACTCTCCCCCAGGATTTGCAGTCATGGTTGTTCTAAATACATCTGGTTCTCTTGTTCCCTTCGGGACACTTGCAATTTATCAGACAACAGTTTTCTTGTTTGGTTTGGAAACTAATTCTCATACTAAGACCTAGGATTGCGCCAGAGAATCAAACATCACACATCTCTCCTAACTGACCAAAGACCTCCTGTCTACTTTCCCTCTGTGCTTCTTTTACTCCTTTACCAGTAGTAGCTTCCACTTGCTATTTTCAGTAAAACAGAAGATGAACCTGAATTTAACCAGCTTTTATTACAGAATAATTTTTCCTCTTGGGATATGGCGGGAACAGTGAAAGTTAGAAATTATAAGCCAGTATGGGTCTTGATTTTCAAATGCCATTCTTTATGGGAATTGTGTAAAATGTTTCTCAAATCCAGAAAGGAAAATAAACCATGGCAATCTTATTTACCAGTTTAAGTATCTCTTTTAGAAGCTAAATATTTACTGTGTAAAAGGGATTAAAAATTTGCCTTAATGAAAATGAAAGAGTGTTTTTTGAGATAGAATCTGGCTCTGTTGCCCAGGCTGGAGTGCAGTGGCACAATTTGGCTCACTGCAGTCTCCATCTTCCAGGTTTCAAGCGATTCTCCTGCCTCAGCCTCCTGAGTAGCTGGGATTACAGGTGCCCATCACCATGCCCAGCTAATTTTGTATTTTTAGTAGGGACAGGGTCTTACCATATTGGCCAGGCTGGTCTTGAACTGTATTTTTTAAATCAAGAAAAATGTCTCTGGTTTTGGAGCCTTCAGGTAAATGTTTAACTTTTTCTACCTCTACAAATTTGGAAATGACCATCTTATGCAGTGTGTCTTCACTGGAATATCTTAAAGCAGAGGTCTACAAATTATGGCCCTTGAGTTAAACCTGGCCTGTCACCTCTTCTTTTAAAGCTTTATTAGAACACAGCCAGTCATGCTCATTTAAGTATCGTCTATGGCCGCTTCCATGCTAGAACCATAGAGTTGAGTGGTTGTGAGAGAGATCATATGGCTTGCAAACCTGCAAGTATTTACTACCTGGTCCTAAAAAGAGAAGATTCTATCTGTCTTATATAGGATGAAATCACTTGCTTCATCCTTGCTTTAGAATATCCAGAGAAGAGGCTTTACTTTACCCAATCTCTAAAGGCTATAGTTTGAACTGGGAAATTCTGGGATTGAATATGATTTCTCAGCGTGTAAATTAACCTATGGACCTTGAAAACCCAACAAGATTTGTGTTCAAATTATTTCTCTGCTTGGGTTGCCTTGTGCGACTTTGACAACTCATTTAACTTTTCTGAACCTTGATGCTTTTATCTGTATAAAGACACCTTCTGTTTTGAAAAACTGCTGTAACATTAAATGAGCTAATGTTCAAATGTGTGCAGTGCATTGTTAACCAGGTAGTAAGCACACGATAAATGTAATTTCTTTTCCTTGTTATATGTCGATGTTGAGGAGCAAGCCATGGGCAAATACAGACTTTTCTGTCTGAATATCCATTAGTATAGTGAAAACATTTTTTTATCAACTTTAGCGCATTTCTGTATAAGTCCTTGAAAAAAAATGCTGTCCACTACATCTTTTATTCTATCCAAAGGTTCTGCCAAGTACTTCCTAAATTTTTAACTGTTATTTAAGGATAGTTTTAAATAGGACTGCTCATGGTGATAATGTCAGGAATGTCCCACAAATCTTCAATGGGATTTGTACAAAGAGGAGCAGGGAACTCGTGTTTTAGGACTTGCCTTCCTGCATAGCATTCTCCTTTCTGTGAAATTAATCTCCTACCTATACTCCAGGCCTCAGAGGCCAGACTTCTCAAGAATGCTCAAACTCCAAGAAATGCAGGCCACAGGCTTCATTGCTAAAGATAAAATTTCATTTGAAAAGGAACCTTTGTTAACAAAATCAATTATGTCCCCAGCTTGTGATGCTGTTAAGTATTGTGTTCTTGGTGAAGAATTGCTCTTCTAGCCTCAGCCCGAAGCAGCACGCTCACTGTCTGTTTTGTCCAATTTGAAAGAAGATTCCTCTATATCTGTCTACCTGTTTTGGAGAGATGCAATTAATCCATCTAGACCAAAGAAGTTCTGTGTTAATATATTTTTCCAGGCATTTAAACATGTCACAATTAATCCAAAGATCCCTAGGAGGTAGACTGCAATGCAATATCATTGTCCTCAATTTACAGATGAATGAAAATGTTACATGATGAAGCAAGGTGATGTAGTTGACAGTTACACAATAAATACCCAAAGTTCAGAAGCAGCAAATGACTATTGAATGCCTTTGCTACACTATGCATCAGTTACTAGGTATGCCAAAAAATTGTCAAATTCTGTAATCTCTTCCATCTCCCTTCCCATGTGCATTTTTTGTGTAGACACCATGTCAGACTTCCTCATTGCATTTTCTCTTGCTTTGAACCTCGTTTCTTTTCCTGTTCCACCTTCTCCCTCTTTTCCCCCTCCTCCTCTTCCTCCATCTACCCTACCTCCCTCAACCTCTCTTATCTCTTTTCTCCTTCCCCCTGTCCTCTCCTAACCCTACCAAATTGCCGGCTATCTTAAATCCCTTTTGCAACAAAGTAGGGTGTAAGTAAATCCCCAAGTAGGGTCTCAAATGGAATCCTAGAAACTCAGTTAGCAGTCATGTGGGAAGAGGAAGGATCACAGTTCTTCCTAACAGAGCCAAGTGAGCAAAGTTCTATCTGTGCTGATACTAGCTTCCGAAAACAAATGGTTTTTCTTCCATAGTGCAACAACATAGTGATATGGTTTGGTAATCTCATCTTGAATTGCAGCTCCCACAATTCCTTTGCATTGTGGGAGGGACCCAGTGGGAATAGCATGGGGTCACGTCTTTCCCATGCTATTCTCATGATAGTAAGTCTCACAAGCTCCGATGGTTTTTGAAAGGGGAGTTTGGGAGTTTCTCTGCACAAGTTCTCTTGTCTGCTGATGCAAGATGTGCCTTTCACCTCCCACCATGGTTTTGAGGCCTCCCCAGCCGTGTGGAACTGCAAGTCTATTAAAATCTCTTTCATAAATTGCCTAGTCTCCGGTGTATCTATCAGCAGCGTGAAAAGACTAATACACATAGCAAAGTAAAGGTTGAATAGATTAAGGTTCTTGGTTTTGTTTGCACATTTCATCCATGCCATAACCCATGGACATGGGTTTTTATAGTTTGGAGCTTCTCTTTTCTCCCACTGATTAAGACTTCAGCACGGACCACATGTAACCCGTATTCTCTTTGGGTTACATAAAAAAAAAAAGCCCTTTTTCACTTGTATTTACACACAAATAAAACTCTTATAATGGGCACTAATAGCCAAAAATAAGTCAGATAGTCACCCTGGTTTATATGTTATCAGAAAAACTCTTCAGACTTCTCTAGTCCCAACCTGAATGTAATGTTGATTGAATGTCTAGATCAGGATTTATCAGTGTGAGATCAAGACCCATCAATTCAGTGGTTTTTAATCCTGGCTGCACCCTGCATCACCTGGGAAACACTTTAAACAATAACATTGCCCTTACTTCACACTGAAAATTCTGTGTTTTGGCTTGGAGTAGGAACCCTGAAATGGTATTTTTTTGGTGGGGGGCAGGGGGGAGATGATTCTAATGTTATCCAGGGTTAAGAACCACTGTACTAATTGGTCTCGAGTTACACAGTCAATTACATGTAAGTCACAGCTATTTTTCTCCTTTTAATGTACAGAATAGACTGAAATAGAAAAAAATCAGTATGCACTCCATATGGTAATAATGTGTACTGTTCCACGAAACTTTCAGTTTCATGTGTAGTAGGGTGGATACTGTGTCACTATTTAAACGTTTCTTACTGTGAGTTGCAGTCGGTTTGAAAAACAGTTTTAGATTATCTTTAATAGAGAAGTTGTGCTGATTGATGCTTAGGGAAAATCGAAAAATCTCCATCTGTCCCAAGAGAAGCCCGCTTGTACTATTTTTAAATGCTTGTAGGGCATGCAGAGGTATTGCCAAGTGATCTCTGCACTATCAAATGTTTCTTATCTATTTATAGAGGCACTTACACATTCTCTAAGAAACTGAGTCCAACTTTCCTCTCTCGTAGGCAGCGTTATGGTTTAAAATTATTAAGTTCCATTTCTAAAAATATCTTTTAGTTCAGTCTCCTCATTTTCTAAGCAGCTCATTCTAACCCTTAGGGGTATTTAAGGAAGATTTACACTCTGGGAGAAAATATCTCAGATCTTGCACTAAAGTACGCGAGCAGTTCTCTGAAAATACCTAACGGGTCTGCAAGTCCTGAAACTTAAAGCTTTCTGGAATCTTCCAGGAGGCTTTCTGGAAGGGAAAAGGGAGTCCTGATCTCAACATTAAGTGCTCAGAGTATTCCAGAAGTCAGTGGTTTTTACAGATGATGTCAAACGGATCCAGTGCCTGCGACCCCTCTGCAGTTCACAGCTGGGAACGTGTAAACCACTGTCAAGAAGGCTTGTGTGTTCCAGCCCCGCCCTTGCAGCATGCAGGGGCGGGACCCCCTCCCCCTCCCATTTTGCGTGGAAGGCTGCTATTTCCTCCTCCCATTTTGCTATGAAACTACTGTGGGTGACTGGGAGAGAGTAGCTAGGGTGACAAACGAGAAGAAAGGCGAGCCAGAGGAGGGTGCCCCCAAGAGAGGACTGGGGGCTCGCGGGAGGGGCCTGGGGAGTACCGCCCACTGTGCACGTGCACCCTTTCCTGCTCTTCTGCCTTGAGCTGGGCACAGGGCTGTAGGATCTCTTTGATAACTTATAAAGTAACATACACAGGGGGAAAGTGAGGATTTTGAACCACCACAAAAAAACCCCAAATGTATTAAGGAAAGAAGCAACTGACCTCAGCTTTGTAAGACAACTTAATTTTCAAGAGCATTATCAACCAAAGGGCCAAAGGCAGGGCCAATTGCTCTATGTCTATATTCGTCTGTATATAGCATGTAAAAAATGTTTCTTTCATAGTAACATCAGCATTTCAGTTCACGATTTCTCAAAGAATATATTTTCACAGGTAACTGAAGTTAAAAAGCACTATGTCAATTAACTGAAACAAGAGGAAGTCACATTTTGTTGGAGACCTAGCACACGGCATCCAGAAACTTTCTGGAAACAGCTTGAATCTGGCAAACCATCGAGCCAGTTTGTCGAGCGGGCCGATAGCACAGCAGTTTTTGAGAAGCTGGATCAAAATAAACTTGAGGAAAGGAGATGTCAAAATGGCAGGACAAGCTCAAATATATCACTACGGCAGAAGAGAGCAGGCTGTTCACCAGAACAGAAATCCAATCACAAGCACCTTACGTATTAGCAAACTTCATGACTTAGCTTACAAACGTCAGGATATTTGAGAAAATGTTAGAGCAAGGTTGCCGTCTCCTTGTAGTCTCATGCTCCTTAAATTTGATTAAGACAAAAAATAAGTATATAGCCCCACAGAATATGCAGAGACTCTTCTTGCAGTATGAATTTTCTGCAATGATTTTTGGAGGAAGAAGTGTATTTAAAAACTCATTTTTCTTGATATATACTTGTAATAAATCCAAGTAATATAAAAATATAAACTCAAATGAAACTTTTCTACAACCCCACCTCTGAAAATAAGCTATTAAAAAACAGACCAGCAAGAAGTATCAGCAAACGTCTACATACAACATCTTCCAGAAAGCACAAGCAATCAGGGGAAGGAGGGAAGTGAAAATTGGAGGAATAATTGAAGATTTGAGCAGAGATTGATCTGTAGGTGATTGGAAAATGCTTGAATGGAATGGGAAAGATAGTTGAGTCAGTATCAAATGATTCAGAACTGGTAACAGAAACAAACCTTTATATCATGATTTGAACCTCCCACAGACATTGAAACATCCAATGGAGCACAATGTGTCTGCAATTAGCCCTTCAGATTGCAGAGGAAAAGGCAAATAGGAATTCAGATTTGGTGGCAAATTAAAAAATTGTGACCCTCTTTTAAAAAAAATAAACGTTTCCCCAAGCTGTATGCAAACCAGATTGATTTTAAATATTTTCTACTCTGAGAATGAAAAAGCTACAGCAGAAAGATAATTAACTAAATCCAAATAAAGAGACAAAGACATGCCATAGGAAACAATGAAATATGTCTATTTAAAGACATCAGAAATGAAAGATTACCTGCTTTGGATTACAGGTGAACATAGAGAGCAAAATACAGAAATATTGTGAGTAGAGACTCAGGAAAGGAGTCCTGGCTAAAGTTGAAGGCAAATTTCCAATTATAAGTGAACAAATATTACAGTAGAGTTGAGTATATGAAGCACACACTCCACCATCATTCAGTAACTGTGCTTGAGACTAGGAAGAGAGGTTACACAGAACAGACACGAGAGCGAGGTGAAGATAAATGCAAAGGTTGTGAGGTTTCAAATGATTTTGACGACCCGCTTTTATTCTTACCATAGGACTTGTAACATGTTGTATACATTTGAAAGCCAGAAAGAGGGAACATTTGTAACACTGAGGGAAAAAACAGACAAAAGTAGTAGGTGGACTTGCATTTACAGAAAGGAAGAGGGTTCTTTTCCTACTTTCCAACTTCATACAGAAGCATATATTTAGACAAAAAAGGCAAAAGACTCATAGAAGTGGTGTGCCAATTTAAGAATCTGTATGTTAGATGACATCCAAATGGTCCGCTGGTTTCCACAAGCTCAAGATGCACCCATTTAAACAGATGCCTTGTACTGACCTGTACGTTAGCACTTGAAATCTCACTTTTGAATGTTTTTTTGTGGGGGGGGGAGACGGAGTCCCATTCTGTCACCCAGGCCAGAGTGCAGTAATACTATCTCAGCTCACTGCAACCTCTGCATCCAGGGTTCAAGCTATTCTCCTACCTCAGTCTCCCGAGTAGGTGCGATTACAGGCATGCATCACCACACCCGGCTGATTTTTGTATTTTTAGTAGAGACAGGGTTTTCACCATGTTGGTCAGGTTGGTCTTGAACTACTGACCTCAAGTGATCTACCTGCTTTGGCCTCCCAAAGTGCTGGGATTACAGGCAGGGGCCGCTACACCAGACCTGTTCATCCTTTCTCTTCCTTTTTCCACCTCTTTGCCCTGTCCTCCTGTTGCTCCTTCCCATCCTCTCCCTCCTTTTCTTCCATCTCAGACCATTCATGGCCCACCCTAACACACTGACCCTTCTACATGGTTCAGTCTGATTTGCTTCCTTTTGGGAAAAACGGACTTTTTTTTGAGGGGGGGGGCGTGAGGATGGTGTCTCTCTTTGCTGCCCAGGCTGGAGTACAGTGCTGTGATCTCAGCTCACTGTAACCTCCACCTCCTGGGTTCAAATGATTGTTCTGCCTTAGCCTCCTGAGTAGCTGGGACTACAGGCATGTGCCATCTTACCTGACTGATTTTTGTATTTTTAGTAGCGATGGGGTTTTGCCATGTTGGTCAGGCTGGTCTCGAACTCCTGACCTCAAGTGATCCACCTGCCTCAGCCTCCCAGAGTGAGCAACCACATCCATCCATTGTCCTCTGCTTATTCTTCCTTCCATCCCATACCAACTACTCAAGAGTTAACAAAAAATTTTCCCTCTTTGCTTAAGGAATCTGGAGAAAACCAGTTAAACCTGGCCACTTGATGGCTTCTTAGCTCTCAGTCCACTTAGTGTATGCCCTGGGTCATTCTAATTTTATGTGATGGCTTTGGGGTCTTCCATTTAAACTACACACAGTTGTAAAGACCCACAGCATCTGCAAGGTCCATCAAGTATGGGAGCTTAATTAAGTCAGGATCAGCTTCATTTGAAGGATGTAGACCATGGATAACTCTTCCTATTGCTTGAAAACTTCTTAGATATTCTGTCAGCTCAGCCTACATCTATAACTGTATAAGTGACAAATACATCCCATTAAAAAGGAAGGTGGGTGAGGGTTGTAATATGTTCATTTCATAAACAGTGAGGAAGTCTAGAGCTGATGTTCTGTTCTGCAGCTTGCCTGGGGAAATAAAGTAAACCAAAGGAAGACGAGATAGTGACAGCTGGAAGGGGTCAGGGGATACTGCAATATGCAGAAGAGGAGGAATGGTGGGTAAGATTTTTGGCGTAAGACTAAAGAGTATTCCCAGTTAACATTAGTTCCTTAGATTTTCATATTTATGTATGGTGAGAACAAGTAACAGCATTTTCATCAGGCCAATGAGAAAAATGAAGCCCAAGATATTAAGTGACAGGCTTTGAGCGCCGACATCAAGTGACTAAAGCAAAAGCAGAATTCACATCTACCGATTCTCACTTGATTCTGCCAGATCACTAATGAAGTTTAAGTTGTCATATCTGTAAGGAGCCTGGGAAGATTCCATCCACTAATCATTGTGGCATTTCAGATGCTTGGTGACTTGGCTCACTCTGGTTTCTGGCCTGAACTCTCCAGCTACACCCCACCCTCCTTAGCTCCAGTTGTACTCACTTTGTTCTGTCCTCTTGTCTGTCCAGCTGCTCCTCAGTGGTTCAGCTCTCAGCTTCTTCTGAAAAGCCACGTCTCTCATCTCTAAGGTGGTGAAGATGATCCTCCTTTGTGCTCTGTCGCGCCTTGTTCTTTCTCCTATTCTAGCACTGGACAGTAGTGGCCTGTTTTTTCTGCTCCTATTCCCATCTGAAATGTCTTAAGGACGGTGACTTTGTTATTTACCATTACATCTCCAGTGCTTAGTACAGATTTCGTATTAAGGTACCCAAATGCTTGTTCAATAAAGAAATAAAGCCAGTATCAGAGGGTATCATTTTAAAGTTTCACTTTTACATTCTAGATTACAAACCAAGTCTTCATTTGCAACCAAAATTTGACTTCACACATTATGCCAACAAATATTAGCCCACATACTTCATGAGCTTGTATACCCAGGCTCCTGGTATGAGAGTCCTTATTGTATAATAGGTCAATATATAATTTTGAAATGAATTATTAAATGATTAATATATTTTCTAAGTCATTTAGACAATTTTTTTGCATGTAAATATGACACAGGACAGAATATAGGAAGCGCCATAATGGAAGAGCTTTTGGTAGCTTTTCCTTGGCGAGCTGAAAAACGTTGACTGCAAGAAGGAAATACAAAGGTTTTTGTGGTGTACAGCAAGGATCCTCACCCCTCAGGCCACAGACCTATACTGGTTCATGGCCTGTCAGAAACTGGGTCACACAGCAGGATGTGAGCAGCAGGTGAGCAGGCATTACTGCCTGAGCTCCGCCCCCTGCAAGATCAGCCATGGCATTAGATTCTCATAGGAGTGCAAACTGTATTGTGAACTGTGCATAAGAGGGATCTAGGTCACGTGCTCCTTATGATACTCTTAACACCTGATGATTTGAAGTGGAAGAGTTGCATCCTGAATCCGTCTCCCCCACAGCACACCCCACATCTGTGGAAAAATGGTCTCCCATGAGCACTTGTCCCTGGTGCCAAAAAGGCTGGGGACTGCTGAGGTACAGAATCCTGACTTGGTAGACCCACGTGGTCACTGAATAGAGACCGCAGAATCTGATCTGGCCCTGTGGAAATCAAAGATGGTTTGGCTAATCTTGGTCAGGAGAATATGCAACCTACAGATTCATTATGTCTTTTGGACAATATTGCTAGATTCACAAGTATTCATAAAGATCTCAAAATGCTTTATAAACAGGGTATTACCAGTGGTAAGACCACAAGTCATATTTATAGGGAAAAAGTTTGGAACAGGATCTTAGTTATTTTGACCTCTAGCTCAGAGTGCTCTCTATGGCCATTTTCCTTTTCACCAACCTCTCCAAAACCCTTAATGAGTATTTATGGGGCACCCTCTTTCATGTGTATTTAAGTGCCCACTGTTGATACAATAAAGTAGAATAGAGCTCAGGATCTGAATCTAAGCAGCTTTGGTTTGAAACCTAGCCCTATCAACCTAGTAGCAACATAACTTAGGTAATTAACTTGCTGTGTTGCAAAATATACAATGGAGTTGACCAACAGAATTTCTCTCATTGGGTGGTTGTGAGATTTAAATGAGTTATTACATATAAAGTATCTAGAAGATAGTAAGAGCTCAATAAATGTTAGTTCTAGTCATTATTGTTATGTGCTAGGTTAGGTGCTGTGAATGCAAAGGAGGATAGTAAAAGTTGTGGTTTCTGTACTCATGTCGCATGCTTGCCATTTGCCCGTTTCTCCTTACTGTATAATCCAATCCATTCATTCCTTTCTTCTGCTTTGCTCTGCAAAAGGGCCCGACTCCTAAAAGCCCTATTTTTCAGGCTCCTTTGCCCATTGGCTTCCTGCTAGGTTTGGTCACAAAAAGGTTAAGATATTGAGGTTGGGAGGTCAAGAGTCTCTGTCTACGTGGGTATTAAAACCAGAACCAGACAGTAAAGTAGTAAAAACACTTTATTCAGGAACTACTGCAGTGGGGAAGATAGACCTCGGTATAACAGGGCTCACTTCTGAATACAGCATGGACAAGTACGGATTCCTAGCCAAGGGGCAGGTTGGGAATCGTGGGTGGAAAATGACTAAGATGACATTAGGAATAAAAGGATACGGGTTAGACATCTCAAGATTCTTGTTGAAGGCAGGCTAGAATAATCAGGTAACAAGTATAAAGGATGAAGAGTTTGGTCAGATAAAGGATGATGAGATACTGAGGTGGGGGATTCTTTCCTATCAAGATTCTTGCTATAAATGCATCACCCCATTGTAGCAAGGTAAATGTCAAGGTGGAGACCTAGAGGGCTCAGAGGAGGCTAAGTGAATGTTAGTCAAAAAGAGACTCTTTGTTACTAGCACCACTAGAAGTTGTCTGTTCATTTCCTGTATCCAAACAGAGCCTCCTTCCAAGCTCAGATTTCATTTGGAAACTTCAGTTTTCAGGCTTCCTACCAGCTTTCTGTGTAAAGAGTTAGGCCAATACAGAATACAGTAGAACAAGATGCAAGGACATATTCCTGATAATGGATTTTAGTACTAGATTCATCTGTGCCTGAAGATTACATATGACTAGGTTTTTAAATATACAAGCCTATAAAAATACTCCTTTGCTTAAATTTTTCACTTGCCACTGTATGAAAGTCCTAATACAATGTCTACTAATCCCCGAGAACAATTTGAGTTAATAAAAGCCATTTCTATTTTCACTGGATACTTGTCTCTGAAAGCCATACAAATGTTTATTGTCCTGCTAGGATTAAGATTATGAAAATGAGCAAGATAAATATGGTGCTTCTCTGATTGCATAACTACTCAATTTTTTTTCATGAACTTTTACTGTATCCTAAAATGTGTTCTCTGGAGATCTGAGCAACTTCTCTTAGTTGTCTTAAAACTAAAGGACACTTCATCCATTTTAATAACAAGGACATAAACTAAAATGCAAAGTGAAAACTTTGGGAGGAAAGTTTACTTTTGATAAAGTAAATCCCAAGCTTCCAGCTGTTCATTAGGAAACCTTCCCAAGGCAGGAGAATTCTTTAGTGCAATAAATTTAACTGTGCCACTACTGCAGGACAATTGTTCATTCTGCTCTTTGCTTTCTGGGTTCTCTGGTTCTCCACTTGCTTATGATACAATTTGTCTTCTGATAACAGATGAGCCTCCTCTCCCTTTCAATCACTACCATAGGCCCCTAAAACTTAAGAAATGTCCAAAGTTCATTTGGTTTGGAGATTTTTAATCTTTCATGGTTGGTGACAGTAAATTTATAATCGTAAGGCAAGTGTGTGTGTGTGCGCACGCCTGTGTTGTGAATATGTGTGCATGATTTGTTCTTAAAGCACATGCAGTGGCCTTTTAGTGTTATAATATATGGTCAGACTGTAGTTGCTATAGAAACAATAACCAAATTTCCCGACTTTTGAGGGCAGGGAGATGCAGCAGTGGCAACTGTGACCAGAGTAGAGATATTGAGAATAAAATCCAAGACTTAAAAGTAAGGGATTTATTCTACTTTATGTTCAGGTCAGAGCAATCTGCTCTTTCCCTGTATCTATCAAGAATATCTATCGGGGCCGGGCACAGTGGCTCACGTCTGTAATCCCAGCACTTTGGGAGGTTGAGGCGGGTGGATCATGAGGTCAGGAGCTCCCCATCTCTACTAAAATAGAAAAAATTAGCCCAGTGTGGTGGTGCGTACCTGTAGTCCCAGCTACTCAGGAGGCTGAGGCAGGGAAATCGCTTGAACCCGGAAGGCGGAGGTTGCAGTGAGCCGAGATTGCGCCACTGCACTCCAACCTAGTGACAGAACAACATTCCATCTCCCCCTACCCAAAAAAGAAAAAAAAAAGAATACCCATCGTAACCAGGCTGAAGGCATACTAGTGTTCCTTTGGTAAGTATTTTAGAGACAGTCTTGCTTTGTTGTGCAGGCTGGCAAGCGGTAGTGTGCTCACAGCTCACTGCAGCCTCAACCTCATAGGCTCAACTGATCCTACCGCTTCTGCTTGCCAAATATCTGGAACCCCAGCCATGTACCAACATGCCCAAGCTACTTTGTAGAGATGGGGTCCTCGCTATATCTCCCAGGCTTGTATCAAACTGCTGGCCTCAAGTGATCCTCTTGCCTCGGCCCCAAAAAATGTTAGGATTACAGGTGTGAGCCACAGCGCCCAGCCTCATCATTGCTTCATACCCAGTTTATTGTGGATACTGGATGAGGGGACATAGTAATTCTTGGTTATATTTGGTATATAATTTTTATGTAGTATAAAATCATGCTTTTTTGTAATGGAACATATTTAGATCCAGACTAGTATCTACATAAAACAATGTTGCTTAAATTAAGACAGCAAACTTATGCTTTCATTTGAAATGTGATACACCTCGAGATGTCCTTTTCATTCAACTAACACAAGCTGTTGAGTCAAATGAAGCACATTTAATACATTCTTTGATCAGAAGGGAACATTTTCTAGGACCCCTATTGTCTACTGGGAAGCTTTCTTGTAGCTTGCTGTACAGCACTAGTTTTGCATTGTTAAAGTTTGGAAAATGCATCAAATGAGAAGCTCATCTATCTGTGTTTATTCTATTCATTCCACATGTCGGGGCATTGGGAGTGGAGTCATTGTCTTGATACTTAATGAGAGTGTTCTGTGCCCAGCACAGTGTTAAGCTACATGGATATGGTGATGGATAGGGAATGATTCCAGCTCCCAAGAATCTGTTTAGAACCTGTTTAACCACACAAATAATTTATGTAGCGACTACTCATTGCACGGGGAAAGCACAGGAGCAAGGCCAACAAATGCAGCCAAATACCAAAGTTATTCTTTTGAGCCCAATGACACGGGCAGAGGAAGGTGAAAGGGAAGAAAAAGTTAGGATGGGACCTGATGGAAGAGCAGACCTAGGAAAGGAGGCAGATTATGTTTAGCGTCAGTAAACTTCACACCTTATAAATAGACTATGGCATATATTCTTTTGAAAGTGTCAAGTATCGTAATAAAATAGAGATTCAAGCAAACGGTCTAAGACAAGACGTAGATGAGACATGATGTAGTGGTTCAGGGAAATTGAGTACATTGGGTCCACTGAGGAGCACAAAGATCTAATAAATATTTTCTGGATATGAAGGTGCTTCGGGAGTTGTCAGGGCTGTGAATGATCGATTGGGAAATCTTGGCTTTTGTAGACACTAGATGACATTGAAGACAACATGGCTTCAACTTTGATGATTTGAGGTCAAAGCAAAGGTCTTATAATTGTGATAAACAGTAAATTATCGCCTACTTCTTAAGGATAACAAGTCAGTAAACACAAATGGAATTTTGTTGCAAATGAAACCAACATGAGACAAACACAAAAGGCCTTGTGGGATTATAGCTGATGTTTTGAGGTAGTGAAAACTTGTTGGGTCTCGTTTACCTCTTCCATAGCTCTTTCCCTGGGTTTTTATCCCTGGGTTATGTCAGATCTATCTAGCCTTCTCAAATGGCTATCAAAAAGAAGAGGGTCTTAAAATCTAATTATTTTGCTTATGAAATTGTGTAACATGTAGATATATCAGGTTTTTTGGCCAATGGAAAGATTTGAATTATCCAGTTTTATTCATACTGAAAAGCTGGCCCACCTAGATACAGTGATGACATGGTCTTCTCAGCTTCTCAATACTCAGTAAAATTATGAAGATGGATTTTAGCATTGTCAACTCTGAGGCTTTGTTTGATAACACTATGGGTAATGTGTATCTTAAAGTCAATGTACACTGTCTGATATAAGACAGTCAAAGTGAGATTACATTTAGCACAGGTAGAATATATACATGGTGTGCAGGTGTGTGTTTGCTTTTCAAATCAAGTATTTTGAAGTTGAACAGTCTTGTAATCTTTCTTTTCTTCTTTTTCAAAGGATCTTCTTAAAAAGTGCTACTCTGCCAAGGCATCTTACCTCTTCCAGCAGGATAAATTCTATGACGTCAGCTATGACACCGGAGACAAGTCTATCCAATGCAGCAGAAGACCAGATGCATTCAAGTTCTGGATGGCCTGGAAGGCCCTGGGTACATTAGGCCTTGAAGAAAGAGTTAATCGTGCTCTGGCTTTATCTAGGTACTAGCCCCTCTCTGTGTGCACGTGTGTTTGTGTCTATAATAGGAAGACTCAGGAAAGTAACACTTGCGATGTGTTGCAAGTGCATCTTCTTTTGTGTATTAGGCGAAATAAAGAATGCACATTTTCTCAGTACCTACTATGTGTTAGGAATCGTGAACAGAGTAGTCCTACCACCTCCCTCTCCAAGATCCCAGTCTACTGAGAGAAAAATGACCCTCCTTTTTGGCAAGGTGAGGTAGAGAGTCTCCATGACCACTCGGAAGGCTCTCTAGTGTGTTCTTGAGGGGCACTGGCAGAGGCTCCTTGGAGGAAGTGACTTTCAACTGAGACCTAATGAGAAGGTAGTATCATATTTGGCTGTGTCCCCACCCAAATCTCATCTTCATTTGTACTTCCATAATTCCTATGTGTTGTGGGAGGGACCTGGTGAGAGGTAGTTTGAATTCTGGGGGCGGTGTCTGCCATATGGCTCTGATAGTATGTCTCAAGATCTGATGGTTTTATCAGGGGTTTCTGCTTTTACATCTTCCTCATTTTCTGTTGCCACTACCATACAAAAGAAGTGTCTTTCACCTCTCGCCATGATCCTGAGGCCTCCCCAGCCATGTGGAACTGTAAGTCCAATTAAAACCTCTTTCTTCCTAGTCTCTTATGTGTCTTTATCAGCAGCATGGAAATGGACTAATACAGTCAATTAGTACCAGAAAGATGGGGTGCTGCTGAAAAAAGCCTGGGAAACAGGCAGAGGTGGGAAGAGTTTAGAGGGCTCAGAAGATGGCAGAAAAATGTGGCAAAGTTTGGAACTACCTAGAGACTTGTTGAATGGCTTTGACAAAAAAGCCAATAGTGGTATGAACGATAATAAGGTCCAGGCTGAGGTGGGCTCCGATGGAGATGAGGAACTCTTTGGAAACTGGAACAAAGTTGACTCGTTACATTTTAGCAGAGACTGCTGGCATTTTGCCCCTATCCTAGAGATTTGTGGAACTTTGAACTTGAGAGATTTAGGGTATCTGGAGGAAGAAATTAAGCAGCAGTCAAAAGGTGACTTGGGTGCTATTAGAAGCATTCTAATTTTAAAAGGGAAACAGCATCAAAGTTCAGAAAATTTGCAGCCTGATGATGCAGTTGAAAAGAAAAACCCAGTTTTTGAGAAAAAATTCAAGCAGGCTGCAAAAATCTGCACAAGTAACAAGGAGCAGAATAATTCTCAAGACCACGGGGAAAAGGTCTTCATGGCAGCCCCCTCCCAACACAGACCAGAAGCCTAGGAGGAAAAAATGGTTTTGTGGAGTGGGCCCAGGGTCCCATGCGGTGTGCACCCTACCGACTTGGTGCCCTGTGTCTCAGCTGCTCCAGCCATTGCTAAAAGGGGCCAAGGTACCGCTCAGCCCATGGTTTCAGTGGGTGCAAACCCAAAACCTTGGCAGCTTCCACGTGGTGTTGAGCCTGTGGGAGCATGAAGTCAAGAATTGAGGTTTGGGAACCTCCACCTAGATTTTAGAAGATGTATGGAAATGCCCGGATGCCCAGGCAAAATTTACTGAGGGGCAGGGCCTTCATGGAGAACCTTTGCTAGGGCAGTGCAGAAGGAAAACTGTGGGGCTGGATCCCCCACACAAAGTACCTAACTTAGGTACTGCCTAGTGGAGCTATGAGAAGAGGGTCACCGTCTTCCAGACCCCCAGAATGGGAAATCCACCGACAGCTGACACTATGCTCCAGGAAAAGCTGCAGACACTCAGCAACAGCCAATGAAAGCAGCTGGGAGGGAGAGGCTGTACCCTGCAAAGCCACTGGGTGGAGCTGCCCAAGACTATGGGAACCCACCTCTTGCATCAGCGTGACCCGGATGTAACACACGGAGTCAAAGGAGATCATTTTGGAGCCTTAGAACTTGACCGCCCCACTGGAATTCAGACTTGCGTGGGCCTGGTAACCCCTTTGTTTTGGCCGATTTCTCCTGTTTGGAATGGCTGTATTTACCCAATACCTGTGCCTTCGTCGTATCTAGGAAGTTGTTAATTGCTTTTGATTTTACAGGTTCATAGACGGAAGGGACTTGCCTTGCGTCAGATGAGGCTTTTGACTGTGGACTTTGGGGGACTGTTGGGAAGGCATGAATGGTTTTGAAGTGCGAGGAGGTGAGATTTAGAGGGGCCAGGGGCCCCTCTAAATGATATGGTTTGGCTCTGTGTTCCCACCCAAATCTCATCTTGCACTGTACTCCCATAATTCCCACGTGTTGTGTGAGGGACCTGGTGGGAGATAATTTGAATCATGTGGCGGTTTCCCCCATACTGCTGTAGTGGCAGAGCATAAGTCTCAGGAGCTTTGATGGTTTTTATCAGATGTTTCCGTTTCTGCATCTCATTTTTCTCTTGCTGCCGCCATGTAAGAAATGCCTTTTTCCTCCCACCATGATTCTGAGGCCTACCCCAGCCATGTGGAACTGTAAGTTCAATTAAGCTTTCTCTTCCTAGTCTCAGGTATGTCTGTCAGCAGCATAATAGACCACAGAAGGGGAGAAGAATGACCCAGGTGAAAGGAGCAGCAGGCCCAAATCTGATGTGAGGTGACGCAAAAGTCTAGATGTCATGTTAAGGACATGAAAAGCAGATCTGAGTTGTGGTGACAGCTTAAGTCTTAAAGGAAAAGGCAGTGTGGAAGCACCATGTTTACCTGCCTTGTAGCAGCATCAGAAACGAAACTCTGGTCCCACGTTCAAGGACGTTAGAAAGCTTTAGATGTAGGTGTCAAACCTTGCTACTTGAATAGGACTGAACTGCTAAACTTAGCTCGGCGGTGGACAGGTCATAGCCAAATTTAGTGTTAAGTTCTGTTGGGCTTATACTGCTTAGGGTTAAGCTTCATGGTGTGAAACATTCCAACATTTAAATATTAAAGTGCTTTTTCAAGAAAATCGATTTCTTGAAAACCTGGATTTTTTGCGTCTCTCAAAAGCTTAGAATGCTCTCAATCGCACGCAGTAACAATTAGCTGAACGTGATGATGCCCGACTCTGAAGAAACAGTCCCTATCACTTCTTAGAATGAACACAAAACAAATCTAGCCTAATAGCATAGAGGTACAGACAACGTGGATTCAAGACCTAAGTCCTGTCTGCCTTGGGCAAGTTTATTAGTGTCTCTGCACATCCGTTTCATCCCAGGAAAATAGCACATATCTCAAAAGTTATTGTAAAGATTCAAGGAACTGATAGAGATAGGACCCTTGGATCAATGCCTGGCA
The DNA here is from genome assembly GCA_963573385.1 of Cacajao melanocephalus. Classification (NCBI taxonomy): domain Eukaryota; kingdom Metazoa; phylum Chordata; class Mammalia; order Primates; family Pitheciidae; genus Cacajao; species Cacajao melanocephalus. The sequence goes on from CAUYLG010028676.1 coordinate 130,652, forward strand.
TGTCCTACATGCTATTTAAGTCTTAGTTATTTACGTAACTGCTTGGCCAGTTTCGACTTTGAACTCTGGTGTGGATCGTCTTTCCTACTCCCTGTTAACATTTCCCTTGGAAAATCATGAAGGACCTTCTTAGAGATGTATAGCAATTTCTTCTACGCTGGAAGTGGTATGGGTATTCTGAGCAACAAGCTGTCTGAAAACTAATGTCTTAGAACAGTTGTTTTCCCACAGAGGTCTAAATGTTGGCTAATAGGGCTTTACATCATACCATCGTGGCTGGGGTGTTCAGGTCTACTCTCCAGTATCTTTCATGTTCCTTGGATCAGATTAGCCAGCAAATATTCTTGTGGTAGCCATGACAGAAGGCCAAGAAGGCAAGCCAATTGTGTAAGCCCACTTTATACTCCTGATTGCATTAGCTCTGTGGCCAATTGCACTCCACTTCCTTGGTCAAAGAAAATTCATAGAGTGAAGCCCAATGTAAAAGAGGTGGGAAGTACCCTCTCCCTTTTTGCAGGAAGAATTGCAAAGTTACATGGCAAAATTCTTAGATCTAAGTACAGGCAAAGAGATGGCTTTGGCATTTTTCAGAAGACTTTTAGAAGTCAGTAATTCTGGCGATTATGGTAATGACGTAGTTTGAAAATCTGATTACATAAGCACTCTTGGTAGTAAGTGATGGAAACATTAACTCAAGGTATTATAAACAAAGGTAACTTAAGGCTTTAAGGAATAATGCAGTGATAACTTTTGGAAGGCTTGGTCTAGGTGCTTAAGTAGTATCATCAGTCCTCAATCTCTTTGCATCTTTCAGCTCTACTTTCCTTCAGGTTGGGTTTATTCCTATGGAAGAAGGTGGCTGCAAAGAGTGCAAATCTATGTTCTTCCGCATTCAAGTTTAAGGTCGAAAAGATACAGCCCTCCTCTCTCAACAATCCGAGGAAAGTTTAATTATTTGCGAGTGAGGTCGATATCCATCTCTGAATCAGTCATGGCATCACATTGCCCTGGCAACCATCAGTAATCATGATGACTCACCTGCTCTTAGCACTGAGAAGAGCGTCAATTCCTTTTACAGAATGTATACTGAGCCTAGATGAGGAAGGTACCTTTGTTAGAAGTAGGGTTAAAGTGCTATTAGAAGTGGGGAGATATCCCAGTGGTGAAAAGAGTCTATGGTCTACCATAAATATTTATAGCTGCCCACTAAATTGTTGTGGAATTATCCAGGAAGTTGTTCCCTTTTTGTGGATTTTCTTGCACTATTTAAATGGGGTAGAATCTCTGCATTGTTTTGTCTAAGCTTTGAAATAATTCAATGGGAGGTGTCTTGAAATAAGGTTAGATATAAATATTTTATGATTGTATTATAAAGTTAACATTCATCTCAGGGTGGAATTTAGTTTACAGTTTAAGAATGCTTTCTAATTTTTGCAGAGAAATATCACAGGAGGATAAATGTTAACATTTCAATTCAACAAACACTTATTGTTTGTAAATGTTTGTCAAGTTGAATTGAATTAACATTTTAGTGAGCACTGCTGCAGACTGTGACCTATATTTAAATATTTGAAAAATAATCCCTCCTCTTTCCTGCTGTTACTCATAATACTTTCTTTTGCCTTAACTTTCTATACTCCTGATATCTAACAGTCTCCTCCTGGGGTGGGCAAAAGTCTGCGTCCAATGGCAAGGAAAAGGGCAAAGTACTTTGAGGCATGTAATTTGCTATGAATGTGAAATTATAAACTTGGAGTTTCTCTAGAAATAAGATTTATAAGTTAGCAACAGCTTTATTTTTATGATTTCAAGTTACTGATTCATTTGTAGTTCTGCTTTTTAGCAATGGTAGAATATTCGCTCAATTCTGGGGTCTGTTTGCTTAAGCCTAGATGCAGTGGTACTATGTAAATCGGCTCTCAGAAGGAAAAGAAAGCCCCAGTTTGTAGTGTCTGCCAATTTTCATGGTATAAGTATTTCTGGCATGGTAAATTGTAAGCCACCAATGGTTGTAGTTTATGAAATTCCTGAATATTTAACAGTGGACTCTCAACCACTGCAAACTAGCTCTCGTCCACCACTGGTTTTGTGAGCCGTCATCTAAACTCTTCCACAGTCAGTGTTTTTGACCGATCATGCTACTTCACATTAGCTCAAAACACTGACAGGCATGAAGGTATTTCCCATGAAGCCCACTGATGCCTGGCAACTTGCTTTAGAGTTTACCAAATCACAAGCGTGTTGCCCATGGTTGGAAGGCTCCACCTGGAATGATTTCTAAGTCACAGTAACATTGTTTTGTTTCCAAGAAGTGTAACTTCCTTCAGTAGGTAACTCTAGAAAAGTAAAGCTGCACAAGATGACCATGTTAATATTTGAGGAGCACATTACTGGCATGCTCTTATAGCTAAAATATCCACTTCCCTAGGTCAGGGTCTCCAAAATACTGGAAAAGCTGCGAGACTCTTCCTTTGATAATACAGGAAGAATTATACCGATTCCATAGAAAGTGTTTCCATATTCCCAAATCTAAATGGAACTTAATTTTGAAATTTTTGTGACTAAGATCTAACACGATTTTGATAGACTAATGATGATCACTACACCGATTAGATAGCCCTCTTCCTCTTCCACTGAGAAAGTAAGAGCAGACACTTTCAAGAGGACAATGATTCCAATTTTAAGTGTTGTCAGAAATTTAGCAAGAAGGAAAAAATTAGTGCCTAGGAGACCTCTAAGGCTTTTCCTAATTTCCATTTGACCCTGTCAACCCAATTGAAGAGAGAACATTTCTCCCAGAAAATATTAACGACTAAAACGTTTTTCTTCGGTTTGAAAATCAGTGACATTGAGAGCCTAGAGCGACATGTGATTATTGAGCGTAATTGAAACCCAGAGGGCTCAGGTTTAAAACCACCACTACGGCACAAAGCTAGTGAGTGTACATTTCCTGTATCCTCCTAGGAAAGTAAAAAATGTTTTACTGTACCCAAGGCTACCTGCTGCTGAGGGCACCTTCCAGGCCTTTGTTATGGCATTCAGGTTAAATGGATATCCACTAAGGGATAATTCTTCAAGCAGGCCTAGAAGAGTCATGTGTGTAAGTCTTTTTAACAACAAACAGCTCAGAACTCCCATTCTGCTACTTTGTTTGCTCTCCAGAGTATCATTTATTCCCTTGAAACACAATCTCTGCAATCTCTCAGATGGAAATTATTTCATGACTTGCATGGATACTGAAGGGTTTATGGTTATCAGTATGGAAAAGGTGAGCAGTTACACGATGGTGCTTTTGTGCCAGTGTCTTTCTCTAGGTGATGGGAGGCACAGAGTCCAGAAGACCAGGAAACAGTCCTTGTTTTTATTTTTATCTTTATATTGGTGATCTTTTTCTTTATATTGGTGATCTTTTAGAAGATAAAAATTACAGAATAGAGCACATGGGTGTCTGATGAATTACACAAGCCATGTGATACATGCCGATAGATGCACAGCATACAGAAAGCAGATGGGAAAAAAATTTCGAGTTCTGGGAGGCTCAGTGCATCAGAAGAAATTTCAAATGAAAAGGTTAAGACTAGGAGAGAAACTTGGTCCAAAGTGGTTCAGAGAGCCTCTAAGTAGCTGAAGAAAAAGGGACTGGAAAGGCTATTTTCAGAAAGGAAACTGTCTTGCAAGAGAGAAATTTTAAAAGGGGGAAGGATTTATAAAACCAGTCTGAGAACCGAGATTCTCCAATGTTAGAAGCATATTTGTAAGTAAAATTGTTTTGAAGCTTATCTTTAATGTATATGCCAAGATGAAGCCAGAGTATTATTACCCTAGTATGATTGGTGTAAACTTTTGCTTGTATTTTTTCTCTTCTATGCCAAGGTTAATGGAATAGACAATTAGTTTTATGAAATTATTGCTTTTTCAGTCCACTTGAATGCTTTTTTATAGAAGTAGATTATGGTTTCTGCATTATGTCCCCAGACTGAAAACACTTTTTTTCTGGCTTCTACTATATAAGATTAGTTTGTTAAATGTATTTTGTCTTTAGACTGTTTTCATATATTGAAAAAGTTGCAAGGAATAAATCATCCCTAGAAACATAGGAAATCCAAAAAGTTAAGTCACCTCTGCCTAACAACTCATTTAAGAATTTAAGAGGATAGGGTACTTTATAGTAGAAACACTTCTACACTAGCATTTATGAAAGTATGCTGTGGGCCAGTAGACTTACAAGAGATCTTAACAGAAGATCCCTCAAAAAATGGTTCCATGGTTAAATATGTTTAGGATTTGCTGACTACTATATTATTCCTCTCTCGGAAATTCAAAGTACTCATTAGGACATTTGAAACTTTGAGAGGGCCTGTAATATAGAAGCAATTTTAACTTTAATCAATATGCAGACACTATTGATTGCTCACCAAGGACAATTCTCTCTTCCCTGTAGAACCTTGACTATGTTCACATAGCAATGTTTAAGCTGGGAACTTTGATTTAACCAACCACCTACCCTAATAATTAGTTTAGGGGAGGGTATGTGGCTCAGTCAGCAAGATCTGAAGACTTCACTGTGTCCATAAGATACTGTGAAGACTTCTGGGGAAAACACTCTTGCCTAAATGGAGAGAACTAAAGTGTTTTCTATAGCACCCCCCTCCACTCTTGGGACACTGCTTAGTGAAAATGGGACATATGGAGCTGTAGCAGCTGTCATCTTGGGAACAGGAGGGGAAACCTCCCTAACACTGGGTATGGCTAGCTGAAATTATAGTAAATAACTGGTTCCTGATATTACTGAACAATCCACCAGCTTGACAACTGGCCTTATGAGTTAAGCCAAGTATAGTTCTGAGGTCTTGTTCTGTCACCTAGACTGGAGTGCAGTGGTGAAATTATGGCTCACGTCAACCTCTACCTCCCATGCTCAAGTGATCCTCCCACCTCAGTCTCCTGAGTAGCTGGGACCACAGATGCAAACCACCATGACCAGCCATGTTTGTATTTCTTTGTAGAGATGGCGTTTCACTATGTTCCCCAGGTTGGTCTTCAAACTCATGGACTCCAGTGATCTACCCACCTTGGCCTCCCAAAGTGCTAGAATTATAGGCATGAGCCACCATGCCTGGCCATGTACTTCCAAGTGTAGACAAGAATTTAACCAACATGCCTAGCAGTGTTCAAACTTATTTGAAAAGCCTGTTAAGATGGTTTATCATGAAGCATAGTTTGAAAACTCTGGTGCAAGACCTCTTCTCATAGTAATAGCTGTATCCCCTCTTGCCTCAAATCACCTCTACTTTCAACTCAGCTGGAGTGTTACACTGGGTGTGGAAGTCCGTTCTCATGCTGCTAATAAAGACATACCGGAGAC
>CAUYLG010028677.1:0-18975 GCA_963573385.1 Cacajao melanocephalus
TAGCCTGGGCAGTAGAACAAGAATCCTATTCTCTCTCCCTCTTTTTCTTCCTCTTTCTTTCTCTCATACATTCTTTTTCTTTCTTTCTTTCACTCTCACTTTCTTTCCTCTCTTTTTCTTTCTTTCAAAAAAAAAAAAAAAGATAATGCTGGCCTCATAATAAGACTTCAGAAGTGTTTGCTCTTCTTCAAGATTTTTGGAAGAGTTTTTTAAATATTGAGATTAATTCCTTTTTAAATATTTAGTAGAACTCACCAGTGAAATCATCTGTTACAGTGCTTTCCTTTGTTAGGATATTTTAATTACTGTTTCAATCTCATTATTAGTTATGTCTATTTAGATTTTCTATTTCTTTACATTTTACCCTTGGAAAGTCATATGATTTTAGGGATTTGACCATTTCATTTAGATTATCTTTCTTTTTATTGTAAACCTTTTCAATACTACTCTTTTGTAATCCGTCTTATTTTTCTAAAATTAGTAATGATATCCTAACTTTTATTTCTGATTTTAGTAACTTGAATCTTCTGCAATATTGATTGTTTAAAATGGGTGAAGCAACAGATTTGTTAAAATCTGGAAGAGAAGAATATACCCAGTATCATTTGCAGGCACAAGGTCCAAAGGGTCAAGGCACATAGTACCAGCTGTTGGAGAGAGGAGTATAGATTGCAAATTAGGTGTTAGAGAGAGCTGAGACCTGGGAGGTGTCCATGACAAACACAGAGGCCACCTCCACCTGGTGTGTTAGATCCTAGGGTGCATTCATGGGATGTGGAGGTAGACAAAATAAGTTTAGAGAAGATTGTTCTGAAACTTTTTCCAGCTGTCTATTTTACAGGTGTGCCCAAAATAACACATCTAGAATGGGACTCACTTTCCCTTCAGGACCAGAGTTTGCACCTGGAATCTGAAAATTCCCCAAAAGCTTCTGTTCTGGGGTAGAAATTTCAGTGTTTTTCTATATTTCCCATTTTGTTTGTCTCTATATTACTCAACAATCCTGTCAATTCTGCTTTAATAATGCCCTTTACATCTATCCCCTTTTTCCACTTTCACTTCTATCATCCTGGTTTGAGATGTTATTATTGCTGATGCTGTTATGAATGCATCCTTCTTGTCTCCCATCTTCTACAAGCAATCTTGCATCCTCAGTGATGTTGTCAATGTCCCAGAAATATTCTCTATATATGCTATAGCAGTGTTATCAACCTGGAGTATGTGTGTCCTAGGGATTATGCAAAATAATATACTAGGGAAAGGAAAGAAAATATTAGAAACTTCATGTTATTTATTTTAGATTACACTTCTAAAATTTTATTTTATGTTCAGTTTTAATACATGCAATGCATTAGTATAATAGTATGTAAATATGATGTATAAATAAACAAATAAGTTTGGAGCACATCTTTTATGAGATGGTTGTGAGGACTGTAATGATTTTAGACAACTTATCTACAGAATCAGTTCTAAATTATTGAACCTAATATGCAAGCTCTTCATTATCTGACATCACTTCATTATAAATTTAGACTAATCTTCATATAATTCAAAAGATATAGTTTCTGCTTCAAATATGCTTTCACCCAAATATTTCTTGAGCGTTTACCAACCTATATCATTAATGTTAGTTGTCTCCTGGCCTAAAATGGGCTTTTACTTTCCTTCTGCTTGTCTAAATCATGTCCATTTTTCAGGATATAGTTCATACCACTTCTCATCTAGGGAGGCTTCTCTGGCTATTATAATTGTCTAGATTTCAGAAGCTATTATAGCCTGTAACTATTTGTAAATTAATTATATCCAACATGGTAGTGTTATCAACATTTTAATATTAAAAATGTAAACATGCACATCTGTATAGTTTGTATGCATCTAGAGTACAGAAATATTTTGTCATGTTGCTTTTTCCATAAACTTCATTCATGAATCCAGGACAGTATCTTATTCACAGTAGGCATTGAATAAATGTTTCAAAAGATAATAGACATATATACCAAAAGTTATAAAGAATTTGCAAACATATATGAAACGAAATGGAAGGTAATATGCTTAAATTTTAGGAAAAGATAAAATAAATGAAGGAGCACTAGGGGATAATAATGGAAGGCTTCTTGGAGGAGTTGAATTTTGATATAAGTTTCAAAGATAGTAAAGAACAAGAGTTGAAAAAAGTATTCTTTATTGAGAGAATTTTAAAAATCTGAGTTTTAATTGTTTCTTGTGCAAACTTAGTGTTAGAAGTTTTAGCGGTTGAAAAGTGGTTGGAAGCATGAGACTGTATTTAAGAGCGCAGCTTTTGGAATCAAATAGACTTCATTTTTGATTCTGTCTCTGCTTCTTGACTAATGCTGAAGTCAGTTAAGTGGACATGGCAACTTAATTATTTAGGTTGTGAGAATTGAGCTGTGAGATTTTTGTGAAAATTGAATAAATTGAATTGAATGTACTGAACATCGTCTCTTTCACATAGTAAGTGTGCAATAAATGTTAGCCAAGTCTGATAGTACTACTATTATTGAGTAAAAAATATTTTAAAAGGTAGTTTGTAAATGATAATTTTTCTTTAAATTACAAAATTATGGAAACAAATGAGACTTCAGAAGGTGTGTTTAGGGGTGAGTAAATTGACTGGACATCCTACATGAAGTAAAGCAGGGTTATAGCATGATGTGGTGTGCATTGACTCCTTTTATAAATAACATCCCTATTAAAATATAAGTCACATACCATACAAATAACATATTTAAAGTGTACTGTTCAGTGATTTTAAGTATATTCAAAGAGTTATGCACGTGCATTACTTGAAAACATTTTCATCACCCCCAAATGAAACCCTGTACACATTCACAGTCAGTTCCCAATTCCCCAATCCCTCACAGCCCTAGGCAACGACTAATTTACTTTCTGTGTCTATGAATATGCATTTTCTGTACCTTTTATATAAAGGAAGTCATTTAATACGTGGCTGTGATGAATAATTTTATGTGTCAGCTTGGCCACTATGCCCAGATATTTTTTTAAACATTATTCTGTAAGATTCTATGAAGGTATGTTTTGGGTATAATTAACATTTAAACTGGTAGACTTTGAGTAAAAAATATTACACCCTCTAATTTTGGTGAGCTTTTAAATCAGTTAAATATTTTAGTAGAAGTAAAACTGATTTATTCTGAGCAAAATGGAATTGTTCCAGTAGACTACCTTTGAATTTGAATTGTATATCTTTCTTGGGTCTCCAGCCTGTTGGTCCATGCTTCAGATTTTGACTTTACAAAGACTCCACAATAATGTAAACCAGTTACTTAAAATCTCTCTCCTCTTTCCTCTTTCAATCTCTCTCTCTCTCTACACACACACACACACACACACACACACATTTTGTTTTTTCTGTTTCTCTGGAGAAATGTAAGTAAAAAAGTGCTGTATTTTGTGACTGGCATTTTCTACTTAGAATATTTTCAAAGTTCATCCACGTTATTTCACGTATCAGTACTTCATTACTTTTCATGGCTGTGTAGTATTCCATTCTAATTATATATGGTATTTTATTTTTCAGTTCATGGATTGATAGAGTTTTTTTTCAATTTTTGGCTGTTATGACTAATTCTGATATTAACTTTACTGCATAGAATATTTCTATGTGAGTATGTTTTCAATTTTCCTATGTATGTACTTACAGGATATCTGGGTCAATTTGTGATTTTGGGAAGCTGTCAGATTATTTTCCAATATGACCACAATATTTTACCTTCTCAGCAGTGTATGAGTGTTCCAATTTTTCTGCTCATTGGCTATCTTTGTTTATATTCTTTGAAGAATTGTCTACTTAACTTGTGTGTGTGTGTGTGTGTGTATGTGTGTGTGTGTGTGTGTGTATAGAATTACCCTCAAATAAATCTTAAAAGATACATATAAGCAGAGAAAGGGTTAGAAGATATATTAGTCTGTTCTCATGCTGCTAAGAAAGCATACCCAAGGCTGGGAAATTTATAAAGCAAAGAGTTTTAATTGACTCACATTTATATATGACTAGGGAGGCCTCACAGTCATGGCAGAAGGCAAAGTAAGAGCAAAGACACGTCTTGTATGGCAGCAGGCAAGAGAGAGATTGTGTAGGGGAACTTGCCTTTTTAATGCCATCAGATCTCATGAGACTTATTCATTATAATGAATTACTTCCTATTAGGTCCCTCCCAAGACACATAGGAATTATGGGAGCTACAATTCAATATGAGATTTGAGTAGGTGGGGACACAACCATACCATATCAAAAGATTATTCAAACTTCCAGCTTAGCTGATTTTAATATAGAATGAATCCTGTCACAAAGAAAGGAGAGTATCTAAAAATATTCTGACATTGGACCAGTTTGTATTGTTGGAAAGAAAGTAATATTCAAAATGAAGGACAATTCATTAAATCAGTTACATTTGGTTTTGCGGTATAGATTTTTACAGATTTATGCTTATAACTGGTTTGACCACTTGGAAAGAATTTATCTGTGCTGGTTTAATTGTTTTCATTTGGTGTTTGAGGAATGACTTTTTATTTCCATTAACATAATCAAATACTCGATAGTATGTATGTACACACATTTAAATGATGACTTCTGCAAGTATTCCTGAGTTCAAACCTACTGCTGCTATCTTTTAACCTAACTAACTGGAAGTTTCTACAGACCTCTAAGACAGATAATTCACATGTCAAAAATTGAGGAAGAACTCAGCAGATTATCTGAAATTATTTCAAAAGTAGAGTAACCACGAAATAGAGGCAGGCTGCAACTTCACATGTTTCCTATGAAATATTGTTTTGCTATGATGCATAGAGCTGGGTCATGGCAGATTCTCAATAATGACTTAGGCAATTGACAAATAATGGAAGAAAAATGGCATAGCTAACTCAAGAATCTAAGTTACCTCAAAGACGGTGATTGGAGGTCATTTCCAGAGGCCATTTGGTGGTTATTGTTCTGCAGAAATTCATGAGCTGGTCTACATTTTCTCCCCTAGACAGGTGACTCTGTGGGCCTAAGTATTCCAATTATTATTTACTGGGTACATTGTACTTCCTGGCAGTACTAGCTATACTTTTGAAGTGGCCATGTGTACTGAGACACATCGTAACAGACCTATAATGTGTTATTTCATCTCTCCTGGATCAATGTTTCCCTTGAATGTCCATGTTATAAGCTTTTCTAACGAATATATTTTTAATTTTCTCTTTCCCCAAAAGAGTTGATGTAAAAACTTAAACTCTAGCACAAATAAGGTGCTCCAGCACAAATAAGGTGATCCTGCCAAGCACATCAAAAATTGATCAGCAAAAGCCCATAACTGGGAATTTAGTTTAATTTTCTTGTTAATAAATTGAGCACTTACACAACCTCATAAGTTACCCAAGAGATAGTTGTTTTCCACCTTTTCCTCGTAAATTTGAAAAGTTAATATTTACCAAAGGCTCTTCATATCTGATAGTAGGTTGATGCTAACAGAGCCTAAGAGAATTATCCCATGGTCCTCCGATGGACAAGTCACCAATCTTTATTGATACAGTCAGAAAAGTGGAAGCTACAAGTCCTGTTATTTCTTTTATCAAGAAGTTTCTATCTGTCTCCTCTGATTTATTCTCAATCTCTCCAATATAATTTAGTACACTGTTTCTTCTTGCCTGGACTACTGCAATGACTTTTCTAATCTATCTTCTGTATCTTCTCCTTATCAATCATTCTGTATAGCCTTTTTTCCATGATAATTTTTTTTTCCTAAAACACTGCTACTTTCAAGTTGTCATCTGCTCAAAAACCCAAAGATCAATAGGTATTTATTACCTTTCGGGTAAAGTCTAAACTTGGTCTGGCATTCTAACTCCTTCACAATCAGGCTCCAAAGCAAAACCTTTTAACTTATTGTTATCTTTTGTGAAACTCTTACAGTGAGACTGTTTGAATTTTTGTTTCCCTCAGACATCATAAACATTCTTACTTACTTGAAATCATTTGTGTTGTTTCATTTATTATTTCACTCATGCTGCTTTGGTAAAGATTAATTTATTTTTAATATATTAAAATGCTGTCACTGATATGAATGCTATCAATATAATGACCAATAAATTAATGTTACTTAAGCAAATCAAGGAACAAAGGTAGCTGGATAAATGAATTGATCTCACTAAATATTCCGAGGACAAGTGAGAAAAAGGATATTGCCACTTAATTTCAAATGAAATAATGACATTTATTTAAGGCCTAGAATGTGTAATCAGCCATAATCCTAGGAGCAATGTGAAGGCCTTGAGTTGAAGTTCTACTGTTTTCTTTAGTTCTCCTTCTGGTTCTACATTAACACGTTACCTTAGAGACTGAGTTTAACTTTAAAACCTTTTTTCTTATTTGCAATGTCAATAGCTCTCAAGCTCTTACAATGAAGGAGCTACTTTAGCAACATATCTAGCAGTGGAGTCAGTGAAAGGAAGTGAATAAAATACTTACATAATCATGTTAACTGATAGAGTGACAGAAAGCTTTCCAGAGTAGTTTTAGGCCACACGGAATAAAGCACCGTTTTTTTATTTTATTTTATTTTATTTTTTGCAGTGCTATACCTCGTTTACCTTAGAGGTTTGGATTTTAAAAATTATTGTGTAGCTGAGATGGGATCAGAGAGCCCTCTGTTGTGTTTCATGGGGTCTTGGTCTCCAGGATGGCATTTGGCAATAGAGAGCCCACAAATATTTTCTATAGGCATTAGGTGGGAGGATATTTAGCTCTTATCTAGAAGTTAATGTAAGTGACACTGGAAAAGTTTCCATAGGGATAAGCCTCATCTGTTGACCATGAGGACAAAATTTTATGATCTAGTAGTATTTCCTTTGGTACCCCAACTCCTAGAATTCATGGGACCTGAATCATCCAACCTTATTACGCAAAAAACAACTGGTCCCAACATCAGAAAGCCAAGTAAGGCACAGATAAGCAGAAAGATATCTCCTTTAACTTTTCACCTTTCACTTCTTTACTATCCCCCTCTTGTCATTATTTCAATTATCATTACTAGTATTATTTGTAAATCTATTTATCTCTTCCACTCTTCTCATTTCCTTTATGTTTGTCAAGTACATATTTTTTCAAAGTTTATTCACTCTTCTCTATCAGCACAGAATCCCCTAACATATTCTTCAGCAAATTGTCACTGATAATTTATACCCTCTTGAACACAATAGCCAGGAAGCCCTAATCTCAGAGATGGGTCAGCTCAACTTCATTTTGTGCCAGAATGCCAAAGCTCAAGACTCATTTAGGCAATGGGTGAGTTCAGTGACTCTACTCACCCCTTTCCTCTTACACATAAATCAATTCCAATGGGGAAAAAATTTTCATGGGATCTTAATGTCATTATGAATACCACTTTTAGTTCAGCAAAGGAGAAAACATAAAAAGGGAGTGGATTACTCAACAACTTGGTTGATATGGGGTTTAGAGTAATTTTTAGTTATTTGAGAAAATAAATATATGTAAAACAAATATTCAAACATGAAGAAAATTTTCTCTCAGTATAGACTAGAAAACATAAAACTCTAATGTTTCTAATGGGAGAAGTGAGAAATTGGTTTGTGAAACACTAAAGCTGTTTTGAAGCAACTGATACCTTTTTCTGTTTATAGCTTACCAAAGCCCAGTATACTTTGGTGACTGAGACTAGGGAGCAAAGTTGTGAGGTTAAAGAGGGTATCTAAACAACAACAACAACAACAACAACAACAACAAAACTTCTCATTTCTCATAGTTTTCTGAAGAATGTTAAACAAGCCCCCAGCCTTAAAGCAAAGTCCAGCTCATAAGCTGATATTGGACAGGACTGACTCAGTAACACTCTTCCCTGAGATCTCTTTTCCTTGCCTACTTTGCTCCTTCATGGGAATTTTCTTACCACTGACCTCCTTCTGACTCCTTCCAATTCATGTTAGCTTTGGACTGGCAACATAACTTTGATTCTCCTGGAAAGCTGAGTCAACTCACTGTTCAGCCCAGCACCTTACTTTCATTAGGCAGTCATTTGTGTCTTGAGACCATGATGAGAAAATTCCCCACACTGGTCTGAGCTTTATTAACACTTTGGAAAGCACCTAAAGACATAGCTCTGGGAGATGATCTTCTTAAAGTTCAATACTGTGAGAAAACCTGTAAACTCTTCCTTCATTTTGTAGTGAAGTGCCTTTCCATTTCCCAGGTAGTGATTCATAGTGACACAGCATTGTCTGCTCTTCAGCTTGTGCTTTCTCTCAGCATGGCCCAAGAGGCTAGTAGCCCAGCTCATAACCAGTGTCACAAAGAAAGAAAGGAATGGAATTTTAGTAAATGAAAATAAAAAGATGCTTTTGGCAGTATAGTCATTTTCACAATATTGATTCTACCCAGCCATGAACATGAGATGTGTTTCCACTTGTTTGTGCTGTCTATGATTTATTTCAGCAGTGTTTTGTTGTTTTCCTTGTAGAGGTCTTTAACCTCATTCATTAGGTATATTCCTAAGTATTTCATTATTTTTTGCAGCTATTTTAAAAGGGGTTGAGTTACTGATTTGATTGCGAGCTAGGTTGCTTTTAGTTTATAGAAGAACTATTGATTTGTGTACATAAATTTTGTATCCAGAAACTTCACTGGTTTTTTTAATCAGTTCTATCTGGTAATTTTGCTGAATTCTCTTATTAGTTCTAGCAGATTTCTGGAGGAATCTTTAGGGTTTTCTACGTAAACGGTCATATCATCAGCAAGCAGCAACAATTTTACTTCCTCTTTACTGACTTGTATTCCTTTATTTCTTTCTCTTGTCTCATTGCTCTGCCTAGGACTTCCAGTTCTATGTTGAAGAGGAGTGGTGAAGGTAGGCATCCTTGTTTTGTTCCAGTTTTCAGAGGGAATGTTTTCAACTTTTCCCCATTCAGTATTATGTTAGCTTTGGGTTTGTCATAGATGGGTTTTATTACATTGAGATATGTCCATTGTATGCTGATTTTGCTGAGAGTTTTAATCATAAAGAAATGCTGGATTTTGTTTAATGATTTTCTGCATCTATTGAGATGATGATGTGATTTTTGTTTTTAATTCTGTTTATTTTCTGTATCACATTTGTTGACTTATGTATGTTAAACTATCCCTGCATCCCTGGTAGGAAACCCACTTGATCACTCTAAATTATCTTTTTGATAAATTGTTGGATTCAGTTAGTATTTTGTTAAGGATTTTAGCATCTATGTTCATTAGGGATATTGGTCTGTAGTTTTCTTTTTTGGTTAGGCTCTTTCTTGGTTTGATATTAGGGTGATATTGGCTTCATAGAATGATTTAGGTCAAACTGCCACCATCCCATCATTAGAAAAAATCAATTCTAAGATGCATATAGAGCTGAAAAGTATCCCACACATCCAAAGCAAGAATAAGCAAAAAGACCAAATTTGAAGGCATCACATTACCTGATTTCAAACTATACTCTAAGGCCATAGTTCATCAAAACAGGATGATATTGGCATAAAAATAGGTACATAGACCAAAGGAACAAAATAGAGAATCCAGAAATAAACCCACATACTTACAGCCAACTGATTTTTGATAAAGAAAACAAAAACATAAAGTGAAGAAAGGACACTCTTTTTATCAAATGGTACTGGAATAATTGACTAGCCACATGTAGGAAAATGAAATTCAACCTTCATATTTCATCTTATACAAAAACCAACTCAAGATGAATTAAGGACTTAAATCTAAGACTTGAAATTATAAAAATTCTAGAAGATGAAGTCCTTGCCTATGCCTATGTCCTCAATGATATTGTCTAGGTTTTCTTCTATGGTTTTTATGGTGTTAGGTCTTGTGTTTAAATCTTTAATCCATATGGAGTTAATTTTTTTTAAGGTGTAAGGAAGGGATCCAGTTTCAATTTTCTTCACATGACTAGCCAGTTTTCCCAACATCATTTATTAAACAGGGAATCCTGTCCCCATTTCTTGTTTTTGTCCAGTTTGTCAAAGATTAGATGGTTGTAAATGTGTGGCATTGCTTCTGAGGCCTCTGTTCTGTTCCATTGGTCTATATCTCTGTTTTGGTACTAGTACCATGCTGTTTTGAATACTGTAGCCTTGTACTATTAGTTTGAAGTCAGGTAGCTTGATGCCTCCAGCTTTCTTTCTTTTTTTTTGCTTAGGATTGTCTTGGGTATGCAGGCTCCTTTTTGGTTCCATATAAAGTTTAAGGTGCTTTTTTCCAGTTCTGTAAAGAAGGTCAATGGTAGCTTCATGGGGATAGCATTGAATCTAAAAATTACTTTGGGCAGTATGGCCATTTTCACCATATTAATTTTTCCTAACCATGAGCATGGAATGTTTTTCCATCTGTTTGTGTCATCTCTTATTTCCTTGAGCACTGGTTTGTAGTTCTCCTTGAAGAGGTCCTTCATGTCCCTTGTTAGTTGTATTCCTAGGTATTTTATTCTCTTTGTAGCAATTGTGAATGGGAGTTATCTCATGCTTTGGCTCTCTGTTTGTCTGTTATTTGTGCATAGGAATGCTTGTAAGCAATGACAACAAAAGCCAAGTTAGACAAATGGGATCTAATTAAACCTAAGAGCTTCTGCACAGCAAAAGAAACAATCATTAGTGTGAACAGACAACCAACAGAATGGGAAAAATTTTTGCAATCTACCCATCTGACAAAGGGCTAATATCCAGAATCTACAAAGAAATTAAACAAATTTACAAGAAGAAAACAATCAACCTCATCAAAAAGTGGGCAAAGGATATGAACAGACATTTTTCAAAAGAAGACTTTTATGCCAACAAACATATGAAAAAATGCTCATCATCACTGGTCATTAGAGAAATGGAAATTAAAACCACATTGAGATACCATTTCATGCCAGTTAGAATGGCGATCATTAAAAAATCAGGAGACAACAGATGCTGGAGAGGATGTGGAGAAATAAAAATGCTTTTACACCGTTGGTGGAAGTGTAAATTAGTTCAACCATTGTGGAAGACAGTGTGGTGATTCCTCAAGGATCCAGAAGTACAAATACCATTTGACCTAGCAACCCCATTACTGGGTATATACACAAAGGATTATAAATCGTTCTATTATAAAGACACACACACACAAGTATGTTCATTGTGGTACTGTTTACAATAGCAAAGACTTGGAACCAACCCAAATGTCCATTAATTATAGACTGGATAAAGAAAATGTGGCACATATACACCATGAAATACTATACAGGCTTAAAAAAGGATGAGTTCATGCTTTTTGCAGAGACATGGATGAAGTTGGAAACCATCAATCTCAGCAAACTGACATAAGAACAGAAAACCAAACACCACATGTTCTCACTCATAAGTGGGTGTTGAACAATGAGAACACATGGACATGGAGGGGGGACATCATACACAGAGGCCTTCTAGGGGCTGAGGGGGGCTAGAGGAGGCGTAACAGGGAATGTGGGCATTGGGGAGGGATAACATTAGGAAAAATACCTAATGTAGGTGATGGGGGGATGGATGCAGCAAATCACCATGGCATGCATGTACCTATGTAACAATCCTGCTCGACCTACACATGTACCCCAGAACCTAAAGTATAATTAAAAAAAAATTCTATAAGATGACATTGGAAAAACCCTCTAGACATTGGCCCCAGCACAGATTTCATGACACAAAATCAAATGCAATGAAAACAAAGATAAATAGCTGGACTTAATTAAACTAAAGAGCTTTTGCATGGCCAAAGGAGGAGTCAGCAGAGTAAACAGACAACCCACAGAGTGAGAGAAAGTCTTCACAGTCTATACATCTGATAAAGGACTAATATCCAGAGTCTACAATGAACTCAAACAAATCAGCCAGAAAATTATAAACAATCCCATGAAAAAGTGAGATAAGGGCATGAATAGACAATTCTCAAAAAATAAAAATATACAAATGTCCAACAAACATGAAAAAATGCTCAACATCACTAACGATCATGAAAATGCAAATCGAGACTACAACACAATGCCACCTTACTCCTGCAAGAATATTCATAATCAATAAATCCAAAAATAGTAGATGTTGGCATGGATGTGGTAAACAGGGAACACTTCTACACTGCTGTTGGTAGTATAAACTAGTACAACCACTATGGAAGACAGTGTGAAGATTCTTTAAAGAACTAAAAGCAGAAGTACAGTTTGATTCAGCCATCCAACTACTGGGTATCTACCCCGAGGAAAATAAGTTATTATACAAAAAAGATACTTGTACACATATGTTTATAGCAGCACAATTTGTGATTGCAAAAACGTGGAACCAAATCACATGCCTATCAATCAATGAATGGATAAACAAACTGTGATATGGATATCATATATATATATATATATATATATATATATATATATATATATATGATGGAATAGTACTCAGACATAAAAAGGAATGAATCAATGGCATTCACAGCAACCTGGATAAGATTGGAGACTATTATTCTAAGTGAAGTAACTCAAGAATAGAAAATCAAACTTTTTATGTTCTTTCTCATGAGTCAGAGCTAAGCTAAGAGGTTGCAAAAGCATAAAATTGACCGCAATGGTCTCTGGGGACTCTGGGGGAAAGGTTGGGAAGGGGATGATAGATAAAAGACTATAAATAGGGTGCAGTGTATACTGCTCATGTGATGGGTGTACCAAAATCTCACAAATTACCACTAAAGTATTTATCAATGTAAACAAACACCACCTGTACCCCTATAACCTATGGAAATAAAAAAAATAAAAATAAAAATTGGAAGAAAAAGTAAAAATATAAAAAGAAACAAGCTACTTGAACTGCATGCAACAACTTGTATAAATCTCAAAAACTTATGCTGAGTGAAAGAAGCCACTATCAAAAGCTTTTCTTCTCTATGGTTTTATCTATATTACTTTCTTGAAAAGCCAAAACTACAGTTTTGGAGAACAGATCAGTGGTTGCCGTAGGGAGGTGAGTATAAACACATACCACGTGGGAGTTTTGGGAAGTGATAGAACCGTTCTGTATCCTGATTATGGTGGTGGTTACATGAATCTATATACGTTAAATTCAAAAACTGGTTATTATTTCACAATTCATAGGTATATCAAATTATCAAGTAATACAACTTAGACATATATAAATTTTAATTGCAAATTATACTCTATTAAAGCTGGAAAAATTTTAAAACATAGAAAAATGCAATGATTTCAGAATATTATTGTTTTCTTAAGGTGAGTTTCCATGGCTTGCCAGAGTTGAGTTGGGTCTCCATAGAAATAACAAGAATATTATTTGTAATGGGAAGATCTAGAGAATATAGGAGAAATTGTTGTCCCATTTAATCCATACTACAAACACTCACCTCTGTCTTGGACCTCCCCCACAGCACATGGAAATTGTGGGAGTTACTATCAAGATGAGATTTGGGTGGTGACATAGCCAAACCATATCATTCTACCCTGGCCCCTCCCAAATCTCATGTCCTCAATTTCAAAACCAGTAGTGCCTTCCCAACAGTCCCCCAAAGTCTTAACTCATTTCAGCATTCATTCAAAAGTCCAAAGTCCAAAGTTTCATCCAAGACAAAGAAAGTCCCTTCTGCCTATGAGCCTGTAAAATCAAAAGCAAGTTAGTTACCTCCTAGATAAAATATGGGTACAGGCGTTGGGTAAATATAGCCATTCCAAATGTGAAAAATTGGCCAAAACAAAGGGGCTACAGGTCCCATGCAAGTTCAAAGTCCAGTGGTGCATTCAAATCTTAAAGCTCCAAAATGATCTCCTTTGATTCCATGTCTCACATTAAGGTCACACTAATGCAAGAGGTAGACTCCCACACCCTTGGGCAGCTCCATCCCTGTGACTTTGCAGAGTACAACCTCCCTCCTGGCTGCTTTCATGGGCTAACATTGAGTGTCTGTGGCTTTTCCAGATGCATAGTGAAAGCTGACAGTGGATCTATGATTCTGGGTCTGGAGGATGGTCGCCCTCCTCTTACAGCTCCACTAGGTGGTGCCCCAGTAGGGACTCTGTGTGGGGGCTCTGACCCCACATTTCCCTTTGGGACTGCCCTAGTAGAGGTTCTCCATGAAGGCTCCACCCCTGCAGCAGACTTTTGCCTGGGTATCTAAGTGTTTCCACACGTATTCTGAAATCTAGGCAAAGGTTCACAAACCTCAATTCTTGACTTCTGTGCATCTGCAGGATCAACACCATTTGGAAGCTGTCAAAGCTTAGGGTTTACACCTGAATCAACAGGCTGAGTTCCATGTTGGCCCCTTTCACCTACGGCTGGAGGGGCTGGGATGCAGGGCCAAGTACCTAGGCTGCTCACAGCATGAGGACATGAGGCCCAGACCACTAAACCACGTTTTCCTTCTAAGCCTCCAGGCCTGTGATGGGAGGGCCTGCTGTGAAGACCTCTGACATGCCCTGGTGATATTTTCCCCATTGTCTTGGGGATTAACGTTTAGCTCCACGTTACTTATGCAAATTTCTGCAGTGGGATTGAATTTCTCCTCAGAAAATAAAATTTTCTTTTCTACAGCATTTCCAGGCTGCAAATTTTCCAAACTTTTATGCTCTGCTTTCCTTATAAAACTGAATAGCTTTCAAAGCACCCAATTCATGTTTTGAATGCATTGATGCTTAGTAATTCCTTTTACCAGATACCCTAAATCATCTCTTTCAAGTTTAAAATTCCACAGATCTTTAGGGAGTGGCGAAATGCCACCAGTCTCTTTGCTAAAACATAACAAGGGTCACCTTTGCTCCAGTTCCCAGCAAGTTCCTCATCTCCATCTGAGACCACCTCAGCCTGGGATTTATTGTCCTTGTCACTATCAGCATTTTGGGCAAAGCCATTCAACAAGTCTCTAGGAAGTTCAAATCACTTCCATGTTTTCCTGTCTTCTTCTGAGCCCTCCAAACTGATTCAATCCCTGCCTGTTACCCAGTTCCAAAGTTGTTTCTACATTTTCAGGTATCTACAGCAGCACTCTACTCTACTGGTACCAACTTGATGCTTTCATCTGTTTTAATACTGATGATAAAGACATATTTGAGACTTGGTAATTTACAACAGAAAGAGATTTATTAGACTTACAGTTCCATGTGGCTGAGGAGGCTTCATAATCATGGTGGAAGGCAAGGAGCAGCAAGTCACATCTTACATGGATAGCAGCAGGCACAGGGAGGGCATGTGCAGGTGAACTCCTCTTTATAAAACCATCAAAGCTCATGAGAGTTATTCACTATCACAAGAAAAGCATGAGAAAGACTTACCCCCTATGATTAAATCACCTTCCACTGGATCCCTCCCATGACATGTTGAAACTGTGGAATTTTCTATAAAGATGAGATTCAGGTGGGGACACAGCCAACTATATCATCACATGAGGGTATAACACCTGCTATGGAAAATAGAAAATTCTAAGCCAAATTCCATGGCATATTGTTCATGGCCTGTTTTTCTTCTCTAAGGTTTATATAACCCTAAAGTCTTATGACTTATTTCCCTTTGAGTCTTCTGTACAAATACTTCTCTTTTCTCATCCAGTCAAATAACAAGAGTTATTGTGCATAGCAATTAATTTATACACATTTTGGTTGCACATGTGTATGTGAGAGGGTTTTTTCCTACCAATTCTAAAAGCAGATCAACTCTAGGCTGTTTATTTAAATAATTTCAACTTTTATTTTAGATTATGGGGGTGTATGCACAGGTTTGTTACATGAGTAGATTGTATAATGCTGAGGTTTGCAGCACAAATGGTCCTACCTCCCGGGTAGCATCATAGTACCCAATAGTTGTTCAACCTTTGCCTTCCTCCTTTTGTCCCTCCTCTAGTAGTACCTATGTCTTTCATGACATTCGCTATGTGATCTTGGACAAGTTACAACTTCATGGGTATCCATTGCATCATCAGTAAAACAAAATAAATAAAAGAAAAAGTGAGGCAATTTCTAACTACTCTTTACATAGAATTAGATTGTTCCTAGGTTTTAATAAGTATAAAGGGCTTCAAATAGTTGCTAGTGCTTTATCAATAGTTTTAGTGAATTACAGTTATATTAATTTACATACTGCCATAATTTAAGGTGGCAGTAAGTGTATCAGAATAGTTTTATAACAATGAAAGACTATCTTGTTGAGTATCTGCTTATTCTTGAATTCATAAAGACTTGAGTGAAACTTTTATAAAAGTAAAATTGTTGAATCAGTGTGCATATACATTTAAAATATTTCTAGAACTTGCCAAATTGTCCTTCAAAACATTGTCTGAGACTAGCTGATTAGCCACATTCTTATCAATGTTGTATATTCAAAATATAATCTTTGGTGATCTGATATTTTGCTTATTTTAAACAATTTTCATTAAATTCACCAATTTTTCTTTGAGTGAAAATAGAATTTTGTAGAATGTGGGAGTTCAGTCAGGGTGGTGGCAAAAATATTAAAGGAAAAATATTAGATAAAGTTATAGAATATAGTCTCAAATCCTTTTGGAAGGCCTAAAAGTTTTTTCTATAGTTCTTGGCTGAAGGCAGCCAGAGGCTCTTTGCAGAAGCCAGAAAGATTAGAGTGCAAATACACAGGAATGTGAGTAGTTTACCTAGCTAACTTGTTTACTTATGTGGTCCTATAAAATTAACCTTTGATCATTCTGGATAGCCCTCTCGGGAGTGGGGGGGGGGAGATCAACAAGGGATACTACCTACTAACGGTATTTGCTTTAGACTTCAGAACCTGTCCTTTAATCTTTAACCTCTAATGGTGTTGACTCAGAGCTTTTGTCATTTAATGTGTGTTCAATAAAGGCCAGGGAGGCCAGCTTGTTGGGGCCAGTGGTCACAACTGTTTTCAGCACTCTTCAGAAAGTCTGTAAGTGACCAGGGACACACAGTTGAACTGACAAAGCATAATATCTGTATGTCAGTGTACTTTATTCATCTTTCACTGTGTCAGGGTCTGCAGGACAGAACCCTTCAAGTGGTGACCCTGACAGTGGCACCCAGTGTGGGGTGACCCTGACAGTAGAAGACTTTGGAAGAGAGTAAGCAGTGATGATCCTTTATTAAGAACATGACTAGATAAACTTTCATTCTGGAATCTAGACAACATATATTTGAAATGTTTGCTTTAAAACATTGGCAATCTTGCTTTGCTCTTGAATAACATTTTGGTACCTTGACAAAACCCAGGCATAGAACCAATTTGAAGTGATAGCATTCTTGTGCTCTCTGAGACTTTCAAGGATTCTGAATAAATTTGAAATTTTCCACATTTTGTGCATCAAACTTATTTCAAATCAGTGTGATGAGATAATTTATTTAATTTTTGAAAATAAAAGTAAAAAGGTAAAGCTGCCAGACTCCAGGGTAACTGCTTGAATCAGTAAGCAGTTTTGCCCCATGAGAATCTGGCATAAGTTACTCCACAGCTGCAAGAGATCTGATCAAGAAAAAGGACCAAAGATGACCTCAGCAAAAGCATTACTGGCTTCCTGTTTCTGTATACTCTAAAATATAATTAGGCTGAAATGCAAAGAGCTAGGGAAAACACTTGGAATAAAGCTGGATCCAGGTTTACAAGCCAGATGATTTTTTTGGCAGGTTAATCACTTAGCATTTGAATTGTTTATTCTTGTTCATCTTTTGTTTGCTAAGATGACTTTATCACGCCAACTGTTCTGTAATCTACACATTCTTCTTTAACTGAGAAAAAAAAGAACAGTTTTATATGACTTAATCTAAGTATGGTTTTAAATGAGTTATAATGATCTAATATTTTTAAGGAAGATCAATGAAGCATCTAGCTATACTGACTTCAGTATCTTGTTTTGTTCTCTTTCAAAGCCATTTATTTCACATGTATTTTTGCACTTGATTCTTGCAGAATTCTTCTGAGGCAAGAGTTATTATTTGTATTTTTACAGCAGAGATGGAACTGGAAGCCAGCTCATTTATCTATTGTGCTTTCCCCTAGACAGATGGAGGGAAGCTCTGGTGAATAGAGGCATTGTAATTGCCTTATAAGTGTAGAAAACAGACAAGATGCTTTGACTATAAAAGGAAAATATAATAGAATTTAAAAATATTTTAGGGGCTAAAAACATTTACCTTTTGAATTGAGTTCACACCAAAAGTGTTCTTTGAATTTTGAGTTATTACAAAAATATACATCAGTATTTTACTTTACTTTTACAAGTAAAATACTCTTACTACAGGCAAAGACTCACAGACATTTTATATTTGCTCCTTCATCACTAATCATGAAATAAAAAGAGAAGATCCCCATGCCATACATATAGTGATTCTAACCTGATAACTACTAAATTTGATCCATTCAATAAAATTACTGATCACCTGTCATATATATGACAGGAACTTGCCATCTAGTGGGGGGAGGGGACACAATAGATAAGACAAATACGCATAGAACTAACATGCCAAACAGAGTATAAATGCCTAAATGTTCTGGAGGTTCAGAAAATAGAAATTTCCTATCCAGTAAGGTAAATAAAAGGGAATAGAGAGAGTGTTCTGTAAGAGGGGTAGTTTTGACAGAGCCTTGACAAAAAGATGGGTAGAATTTTAACTGACAGAAGATTTCAGGAAGTTAATTCATACCATAGCTTGGAAATAAAGTCTAATGTGTTTACGAAATAGTGATAATCTAGTTTGCTTGAGGTACAGGGTACCACTAGCAATATGTACAGAAGGAGGATAGAAAATACAACACATGGACACAGGGAGGGGAACATCACACACTAGGGCCTGTTGGGGGGTGGGGGAGCTAGGAGAAGGGACAGTAGGGGGGTGGGGGGATTGGGGAGGGATAACATTAGGAGAAATACCTAATGTAGATGACAGGGGGATGGATGCAGCAAACCACCAAGACATGTGTCTACCTATGTAACAAACCTGCACAATCTGC